>OVAF01000638.1:0-34993 GCA_900406245.1 Odontarrhena argentea | reverse complement strand
CCGTAGTGAAGGCGTCAATATCCCACTTGACTTCCTAGTCCAGGAGAAAATGTTTAAATGTTTGAACTGGTGACTTCAGATAAGTTCTCGGAATGATAGACTCGTCATCTTGCCGAGATCTTGTTCCCTCGTCGCTTTGTTCAGAGCTTGAGCCCTTGTAGTTTTGGAGAGTAGCCTTCAGATAACAAGAGAAGAAAAGACCCATGGGCATCAAGAACTTCCATGGAGCCCTCGGCCTCAAGGTCACTGAGTTGTCTTCGGCATCAAGCTGGACAATAGCACTCGGCACCAAGGTTGTTCGAAGAAGCTCTCGGCACCAAGACTCCTGAAGAGCCATCGGCACCAAGTTTTGGGTGTGTGCCGTCGGCACCAAGCTTGTAATTTGCCATCGGCCTCAAGCTTGTAGCTTGCCATCGGCCTCAAGCTTGTAAGCATGCCATCGGCCTCAAGCTTTGATGGTAGGCCCTCGGCATCAAGGCCTTTGGCCTCATGCCGAGGGTTCCTATAACTCTGGGGTATCTTCGGAGCGCCAGACGCCTTCTAGTTTTCAGACTTAGTCATCTCCAGGGAGAACAGGTCTTCATTTCTTTGCGACTACAGACGTCTTCAAGATGCCCGCAGACGTTAGGCTTCAGTCTTGTTGAGGGTGATAGTCTTCAGTTTTATACTTAGTCGTTTTCCTGTAAGCTGAGTCATCGTTGACTTTTGTCCGTTAACCGTTGACCGTTGACTTTTAACGATGGGGGATTTTATACCCCAACAAGTAGAGAGCAAGGTTTTGCCTTTGATGATTGTTGTATCAGGAAGAGTTGGCTCTGAGACATCTTTCAAGTCTAAGATTAGTGGCATTAGGTGTGTTATAGTTGAGGAAATGTTTAGTGTTAATAGTAAGAACTTGGTTTGTAGAAACCTGAGCTTAGCTAATTTTTGTGCAAACTATGTATATGTGAATCTATCTATAGCTGCTGGTTGTTGTTGGCATTTATCGAAGAAGAGTTGAAATGTAGTGTTTTATATGGTTCATTGAAAGTCTGAAACTGATTTTTGACAGAAATCGTTCTACAACGCGCAATCACAATAGCTGTCAAGACCTGCGGTTGTGGATAAAATTATCGAGCTCGGAACTGTTACCTTGGGGAAATCATATCATTTTGTACTTAAATCCGGCTTCAATGATACAAATCAGAGCGTGCAACCAGGGTTTCCTTCAAGGTAGTATCGTAAGCTTTATTCTTACCGTTACTTACCTTCTTCAACACTTATAGATAGAAAGACTAGTTTCAATGGCTGCGTAGTCATTTTCTTATTTTGTTGTTTTACATGTATATCCCACATGAGAAATAGAAGAATACTTAGGTTTAATGTCATGAATCTTGTCCTATCAAGTGTAAATATGTGGCTCGTTTACAATTTGTGTCGATAATACTATACATCATGGCTTTTCTCATTTATTTGAAAATGAGTAATAGTAGTAACCTTTCATTAGTAATTTAGTATCATGATACCTCTAGTTCATATTTTGCTCTTTGTGGCGTCATGAGAAGGATCTGTTAAAAGATCATATGCAACGTGAATGTGTGTGTGTGTGTGTGGTATGTGTTAGATGTGTTATAGTGGTATGTGTGTGTGTGATATGGACTGTGAATTGTCTCTTTTCTTCCCGTTTCACTGATCTTGGATGTGTAAAAAAGATGATGTACCAATAAGGCCATGTTTCAAGAAATTGGGTTTTTTTTTTTTTTTTTTTGTTCTCACTGTAAATGGGCTAAACGGGTTCAATGGGCAAAACGGGCTTTATGTTAAATGGACATTAAACGGGTTTAAGTTAAACGGGCCCAAAAGGGTTTAAGTTAAACAGGCCGGGCTTAAAAGGGCACGGGCCTAAACGGGCCGGGCCGCCCGTATTAACATCCCTATATACAGTACATGTTTTATAGAGATTCACCTTAACTTGGTTTAGTCTCAATTTTCTTTTGGTTTCTTGTCTAGCAAATCAATACTCTAAATATTTGATTCTCTAAGTAAGCAATTCCCATACACCCGCAAATCACTCTCTTCATCCTAATGACAACCTTGTTCCATCCTTCTTGCCTTGAACACAATCTCTCATCCTTCTTTTTTTTGTCTTCTCATAAAACTTGCAAATACGTATCTAGCTAATATTATTCGTTTATTCACCTTAGATTTTTGTGAATCTAGAGCATATCTTTTTATAGTAAGTGATTTGGAGAAAGAGGGAATCTAGAGAGATATGATTAGTCTCGAAAACACCACAACATTCTATCTTAACTGAGGTAGAATGATTGACTCGCTTCTATCAAGCTAAGCCCTTCGACTGGATTCAACATCTAAATATTTTCTTGTAACGGGAAAATTGGGATAGATTAATCCTAATCTAGGGATTCACTATGAATCCTAAGAAAAGACAAATCAAAGCCTAGAGGATGATCACAAAGGAAGAAGGATCAACCCGAAGATCACTGATTCAATGGATATTGAAGATGATGATGATTTAGAGAGGTAATTAGAGGAAGATAATATTGTATTTGATTGATCTCCCCAGAAAGGGATAAAAGGTTACATATAGATTAACGACAAAGACAAATAACTAAACCGGACAATCGAACCAGATATAAGATTGCTAAACCGAGTCAAGTATCGGTTTATCCTGGTACAATACTCCCCTGTTGAGAACATCCTTGTCCTCAAGGATGAGTAAATGCTGGATACTCTGCACCAATATCCCAGTCATATCCGATAACCAACGACCTACTTCACACAAGAACAAATCTGGTGGTCGTGGCGAATGGAATATTTCATGTATGTTAGCCAAGTGTAGGATTCCAGCAAAAGAAGCGGCTCCTTTGATAAGGGCATAAGATTCAGAGAACATCTTAACAGAGCCTGGCCACTTCACAATCGCAAAACTGTTGAACATGAGGATACCGATGTGGTTCGCAGAGCTCACGTGCCTACTCTTGCTCCTCGAGTGCAAATAACATGTGTAATCTTTGGCATTGAGCTAAAAACTCACTAATAAGAGCAATGGAAGACCAAAATCTGCTTGCCTATCTCATCCTTGTTTTTCCAACGATGCCACATTTGACAAGCAGTTCGTGAAGTCTTAAGTCCATATAACATCGCTGCCAACTTCAGAAACACTTGTTGCACTGTGAAAAGAGGAGTTTCGCCTTTGGTATTCTGTTCCAGCACTCTTTGCATTATAGAATCATGCTCAAACTCCCTGTAAAGATTCTCCATCTGAAGCTGTAGTGCAAATTTTCTTTCCAAGGCTATTTCTAACTTCTTATGCCTTTTGAAGTCAATTGCATACTCCTGAATTCTTATTCCCAATTTTGCCAGAGAATACATACATTCTAATCCTGCCTGCAAACTTCTATTATAAACACCCAAACACAATAATAAGTCAAGCTGCTCAACACATCACCTACTACCTCTTCTTGAAACTTCATGTCCACACCGATTATTTCTTGTAAAACCAATTTGTGAAACCTTTGAGCTATTTTCAGAACTGTACTATTACCATTAGCTCTTTTTAAACAGTCCCATTGAGCTTGTAATCCACCAGGTTCCCATATATGATTAGCGTCACTAGAATGAATATTCATTTCCTTGACATGGACAAGCTCTTTAGGTATAAGTAAGACATCAAAGCCATTACCAACTTGAAACGCATTCAAGACGATAATAGTATGCAACATCAACCTATTAGTCCTCCTTTGTTCCAATTCAGAAAGTGGTACCTGAGGGTATGAAAAAGAATCAATTTGACTTGGTACTTGGTATGGCCTCAATTCCTTCTCCTGACTTGCTTCTTTGTTCTGAACCATGTCTGGTGCTCTCACATTCGTCACACCATTCAATTTTATCTCTTGAATCGATGAAACTGTCTCAACCATTTCCTTTGTGTAGAGCGATTTTTCTTCAAAAGAACGAAGCTCACCTTCATCAATAACCACAGTCTCAAGAACAAGATTATCAAGATGCTGTTTTTCTACATTTGTAATTAAGGTCTCCACATTATCAAGAGATTGCTCATCTTCATTCATTACTAAGTTCTGAGCATCCAGATCATAAACTTCTTCTTTCTCCATAGCTAAACCTGAGATGACCTTTTCACCTTCTAAGAAACATTTATTTCCTCTCTTAGCATCAGCTTCAATGTATTTTAGCTTCTCCACTTCTTTAACACAAGGCAGTTGTTCATATCTACGATACCATTGAGATGTATCCGTAGAAGTAGCAGTTTGATTGAAATTAACTGATTTTACTGGATAATCATCATTCTTCCCATCAAATCTAGCAAATAAGGGAATAATGTAGTCTGGCCAAGATGGGAAAATACCACAGTGATTTCTAATGAAATCATTATGCCATTGAAGAGCTTTACCTTCCATATGGAGAGAAGCAGTGCGAGCCTTCAACTCAGGAGGTGTTTTATCAAGCCAAAAGAAGTGCTCACAGAAATTTGCCCATTCACGCACTCTCGTTCCATCAAATTTCGCGAACTTGGTTTTAGTGGTTTTAGTAGCAAACGGAATCGACTGGTTGAAATCCGGAGGATTGGGAGGTGGAGGTGAAGCTGGTGGTCTCGTCGGAGTTGGGTTAATCTTCTGAAGTTGAACCAATGATCTCTGAGAGAAGTATTTTGCCATCATCGATTCCATCTCGGAACGTAAATCCGATACATGTGGTCTACGCTCGAAATGAAGAGTCTGCTTCCCCTCAAGCTGTTTGTTGATGTCGATAAACTATCGTTGCCTTCCATACATAATTCTGGTCCTGAAATCGAACAATGCTCTGATACCAATGTAACGGGAAAACTGGGATAGATTAATCATAATCTAGGGATTCACTATGAATCCTAAGAAAAGGCATATCAAAGCCTAGAGGATGATCACAAAGGAAGAAGGATCAACCCGAAGAACACTGATTCAATGGATATTGAAGATGATGATGATTTAGAGAGATAATTAGAGGAAGATAATACTGTATTTCATTGATCTCCCCAGAAAGGGATAAAAGGTTACATATAGATTAATGACAACGACAAATAACTAAACCGGACAATCGAACCAGATATCAGATTGCTAAACCGAGTCAAGTATTGGTTTATCCTGTTACATTTCTCTGGTTCTTCTCTTAATATTTTCCAAAGAGAAAATGAAATAACATTATAATCTGATTTCGCTTCCAAAATTATTGGTACTTGCTTTTGAAGAGTTTGGGTAACGAAGATCTGATGCATCTCGTTCATGGAACTAATGCTCTCCACCGTGATATGTTTAAGTAAGAAGATTAATTAATAGACAGAAAATATAGAAAAACATCTTGTAATTCCAGCAAACTAATAAATCATCTTCACATGGTAAGCCAATATATTGAGTTTACATAAACGTTATGTTCTTATTGTCAAGCAGATGACAATTGGTAAATATGACGTTCACAGGAAAATGACAGAATAAATAAACAAAGTCTAATCATTTTTTAAAGATAGAGCCCTTATAAGATACAAAATACCTTATACCATTAAACATTAACTTATTATATTAAATCCATACTCCAAAAATATTAAGAACATCAAAAAAGCATTCCATTAGAAACAAACCACTCACCATAAAGTAGGTCACCATCGTGCAAATAAGAAGCCAAAGAGAAAAAAAACTAAAATTATCCTCTAACCTGTCTTTACAACACTTCCAATCCCAATCTCTCTATACACAACTCCTCAACAACCCACTTCTAGTACTCTCTCTTCTCTGTTGTTGTTGTTGTCTTTGTGTCTCCTCTCTTCTCCACTTTCTTCTGTAGCCTCTTCAGTTCTCTAGCCTTAGAAATCATTCAAACAAAACAACGACAAACCCTTTATTTAAGAATATGTTTAGAAACTTGATGAGGCAATGATAACAAACAAAAAAACAAATAACCCATTGGACCTGAGACTAATGATATCTTCTCAACTAATTTGCCTAACATGAGAAATAAAACCGATTCAAAATAGACCTTTCAAAAGAATGAATAACAATTCATTTGCCACCTTTTTGTTCACCTCCATTACTACACACAAGTTCAATCAATCTCTGGCACAAAGATCCCAACATACCGATGTTGTACAGACTCATAGCCATTAAACATACCGATGGCCATGCTCCTTGTTGCCACTGTAGGCAACTTCGCTGTTTTTAAGATGTTCACTCTGATTACAACTGAATCATCAATCAATCCAACCAAAACAATATGATATGTCCACTGCCATTACCTGAGTAATGGCTAACATTGTCAACATATGTCGAACTGGACATAATGGTAAGCGATTTCAACTACGTCAGCGAGATAGAGAGAAATAAAAGGAGATACCACGCCAACTGCAACAGTGCTCCATGGAGCCACTCGCCATGCCCAAAGCCAGATTATATAGCCTGCAAAAAAAATGATAGGTCAAGAGCGCCTTCTCTTGGCATGAAAAAGGACAAAAACATCCACATAGGCTTCACAAACTCTTACATGTCCAACTGTATAGCCAAATTCAGAGTTGCTCTCAAGCCGCTTTCTTCCTCGTCCTGTGACACACCCAACTGATCACGTTATCCAACTGGTTACGTTCTCAATCGAATTCCTGGATCACACCCAAAACTATAGCTTCGACTTGCTCCACCGAGATACACCAAAACCACAGTAAACCCGTAAGGAAAGTTATTTGAGGCCATAGAAATCTTTACACAAAGCAGATAACAAAGCTCTTAGATAGTGGGAAACGGACTATAATCAAAAGCAAGCAGACCGAAACTTCGATTCAACAAAATGAGTGTCAAGTTAGTACCTAATAGAGATCTCGATAGTAGAAGGATCGCTTGTTAAATCGAAACAATGGCTTGAACATGTGAATTCGACCAGGTCTGAAAGCGTAGCTTCTCGGAGTCATCACCATCTCCGCCGATCGGAGTGAATTCCACCACTCAATCTATTGTACAGACTCGCTTCATTGAATCCTCCTCCTCACATGAAATTCCTCTTCACGGGTGAGAAGAAACATGGTAGCGATGGAAAATCAAAGTAAGGGTTATGGCCATTTATAGATGTGTTGATTAGATTGAGTGGAAACCGGTTGATTCGGGATGTGAAAAGACTTTGGAACGTAACATTGGAGAAGCAGAAGAGCCTCGTACAAACGTATGAAACAGAAAAGTCTCGAAGGATTGATTTTTCTTTTTTGCAATATAAATTTAAAAACCCATATATATATATTATGCCACGTGGCATCTCGAGACATAAGAAAAAAAAGCTGAGTTGGACAGGCTCTGGAGCCCCCAATAGGGACTTTTAAGTATATATATATACTAGGGGAGAAACCGCGCTACGCACAGTCTATTTTCAAAAAAATAAAATACATATATTTATTCTAAATTATAAAATTATGTACTTTAATAATGAAGTTGATTTTTCTAATCATACTAACGTCTTTAGCTGCTCCTGATGCCAAAAAGTGATGATACTAATGCTGTGAGAATTAGCCAAAAAGTTAAACCTCTTTAATTCTTTATTTTTGTGGTCCATTGCTTTAAAATATGTACTCATGTTATTATTCTACCTCTTTAGACCTTATAACGCAGGAAACTATCATAGACCTCCATCGAAGGGCCTGTGAATTTTTTTATCTCAACTTTAGAGCATGTAAAAATCTGATATCTATACTAATGTATGCGTTTTTTTGTATAATATTCTGTAAGATTTTCAAAAATCTTGGTTGGTGGAGAAAACATGTTTAATAAATATATTATTCATTGCATTGATTACACCATAACAATATTTAGTACTTATTCAATCTATGTCTTATAAATTATGTTACTGCTTTATATCATGTAATCAATTTCAAAATTCACTTTTTTATCTATACATATTGGGATTTCAATAAGCATTTTTTTCCTAACGATTTCAGTTTAATACTATTGCCTCCAATATTTTCTAATTGAGTAGAACCAATTATTCACTCTATTATGTTTTTTTTTTCCTGGTTTGAAAATACATTACAATCAAGTATTAAACTCTAACTTATATATATATATATATATATATATTTTTTTTTTGGGTCAGATTTGTGATTTATATAAAATTCTATATTGAATGAACTTTATCCTAGACAGCATTTGGTGTTTAAACAAGAGTGATGGGGCTCCTCACTCCACAAAACAAAAATGAAAAACAAACGAATGGCTTGAGAGACTATACACCATTGAGGTACACCATTAATTTTATGTTAACATTTAAATTTATTTTTATATTAATTTTCGATCATTGTATTATATCGTTTGTTTATTATGTATATTGTTATTATGTGATCGTTTCTAAAACAAATTTTTAATATAATTTTATAACATATATAATTTTGACATATTTTAAATTATATTGGAAGTATTTCAAATTTATTATTTGCATATTTAATAGATTCAAATTTTTTTAAAAAATATTAAAATCTTACCACCCTTTGTATAATATATTTATTTGTACAAATACATGTACTTTTTGAGAAATTAAATATATATGCCTAGAGAACGAAAATTTGATGTAGTGTGGTTTTCTTTCCCGTTTTCAAGTTGTCTCGAGTTGTGGTGGAGGTCAAGTTCCTTCCTTTTCGTTTATGTTCTCCTCTAGCTTGCTCTTTGATCTTGGTCCTAGAAGAAGGTGGAGTGGGAAGGAAGTGTTTGGTGCTGTTGTGGGGTGTTGGTGTCCGAGGGTGTGTTTTCACCTTCGAATTTGTCTGTGTCTCTTCCGAGGCGTGCTGTGAGTTTGGATGGTGATTGGTTTCAGCCTCCCAGCTCCTTGGTGAGTTACGGAGTGATGTTCTTACACCAACGTCTCTGAGACTAACTTTCATTCTTCTCGGCTCAATTCCCTTGTTCCTTCCCCTTGGGTGGTGAGTTTCTCTTCTGGTTCAAGCTGGATTGTTGTCATTGTTTTAGCTTAATTTCCGAGAGCTTGTTATTTTGTCTTCTCCTCCTATGGTGGTATGCATGGTTTCATTCCGAATCGATCTAGTGCCATTCTTCTTGAAGCTTGGTGCTTTCCGGTTTTATCTAGTTTCATCTCCTTGTTTATATTCTTTGGATTTGCGTCTAATATTTTCACAGATTTCTTCGTTAGCGATTAAAGGCATCGTTACGTTTTGAGAAAGTCAGGACTTTGTAGTCTCTTTGTTATCTGGGAATCTGGATGGTTTTCTCTGTGGGGTAGGTCTTATTCGTATATGAGGACCAGTTTTTTATTGAGGGTGCTTCCAAAGATCCTTTTCGATCACTGCCTTTGAATAATCCGCGTGGGAGTAATTTCTTAGCAGCTCTGGTGTCTTTAGCTTTAGCTCGGTTGTTTCCATCTTGTTTTAGTATTGGGTTTCCTTATTGATGTTATGATGTTTGTTTCCCTTGGTTTGGGCTTAGTTTCGAGGAACACTTTGTTCTTCTAAGGTTTAGTATCCTCTAGCTTTGTATTTATTCATATTCAATAAAATTCAACTTAGATGAAAAAAAAGAGGAAAAAACGAAAATCTGATGTGAAGTTGAGAAAAAATGAAATGTTGAATTGATGCACTTAAATTTGCAAGCTAATACAAAATGATGCTTTTAGTCAAACTTTATTAAGTAAAACGAAATATTTTATTCGTGCTTTCTTAAAACAAAGGTAGATTTGCAACTAGAATCTTCAAACAGACTCAATGGAAAAATAAGAAAACGAAAACACTTGATCGAAGTAAGAAAATGGCGGAATAATTAAATCAGAGCTTAAAATCGATCAAATAGTTACGAAGAGATTAACCAGGGAATATTCTCATGACTCTATTATATAAAAGAGAAGGAGACTCTCCCTCTGATTGACACGTGGCTATCGTTTACAATGACACGTGTTCTTATAACGACGATTCAAATCCTCAAAAATTACGTTTAAATTCTTCAGAATCCTTAAAGCTTAAATAATTACAACTATCTCTTATATGATAAACCATTAATTCCCCTCTCTAATTTAGGGTTTCCATGTTGTAGAAGACCTACGGTTGCAAATTCACAGAGAGAAGAGCAATAGTTGCACTAAGCACGGAAACGAAAAAGTTACAATCTATCGGCCGACCTTAGATGCATCATATGTAGCCATCACGGTTCAATGATCGGACAGGGCTGCCGTTCAAGGTTGAGGCAAAAGCTTCCGAACGATGACACATATACAGAGAGAAATTGCAAAATGACCCTAAGAAGATAGCTAAAAAGCACAAAGATACATTGGATCCATGCTCGAGATCGGTACGTCTATCCATCTTTAGAGTTTTAGTCTCTAAACTCATCTCATCTGTATTTCAATTTTTTGCTTGTCTAAATTTAGAGCAACGTATTATCAGTTATATATACACACACCTCCTACATGATCTACACTACACACTTGTGATTCCGAATTGCCATCAATTCCTTGCTCCATAAGAGATGTTCTATGACGAATCCAAGGATTGGAAGTATATAGAAATTCATTTTTTTTGTTACGAGGTAATATTCTCTCTATTTCAACTCAATTTACTTGCGTCCCTAGCTCATTTTTTTGCGCTTCTTGCTTTACTTGGTCATGGAGTTCCTATCGTATTACTCAACATTGGAACTTCGTTCTGAAAGGTTCCGCCCTTCTAATTCATATTTGGAATCACTGAAGCTGCTCCAATAACAGTAATCCTCAACTTGGGGAACCCGTCAGAGGTCATCCTCTAGGTCATGCTTAAACTTTCATTTCTCTGGAGGTCCATCCTTTTATTGGAAACTAGGATATATTTGAAATAGTCCGGGTAAATACGGTAGTATGTAGTAGTTCTTTAGATGTAAGGATGGCTTAGAGACTTTAAGTAGAATAAGATCTTATCATGATCTTGAAGTTCTATTCAATGGAATTTGTTATGTTTACATGATGCACAAAAGAAGAAGTATATTCAGTCAGTTAGATTTCCTTTCTAATTAATCCCTCTTGGGTATGCACTGTATCTCTCATCCACTTCTTTAGCAAGGCAGCAATTGGATATAAGTAGAAGACTGGTGAAACAATATTTTAGAAAGCTTGTGTTCGTTGGAGACAAACAGTTTATACTCCTTATGTTCTAAGATTTTCCTGCAGATTACAAGAATTCTTTTGCAATTCAGGTACCTTCATTGCTTAAACCTTGAATTTTTAAACCTTCATTAAAATCCATCAAAACACAAGACGAGATTTATATTTCGTGACATATAATCCATATATGTTGTACGCTGACTGTAGAAAGGTTTGTGTTTTAACAGAACACTTTTCTTCCTTTCAATACATGGCTACGTCGGGTGGTCGTTCTGTTACTAATTTTGGGGTCAATCTTCAATGGTGCACTTGTTAGTGTCTGTATACGTTTGGTGATGTTTTGGTTCAGCGAGAACTACTCAAACTTTAAACTGTTTATTTATGGACTGCCCATTTAGTTCATGTGTATATGGTCTGGATTTTGTCTTCCTACATGTGGTTCAGTGAGTTGTCCATCATAGCCATCACAATGCCACTAATGGCTCAGTCAAGGATCTCCAATTCTTAGGTTGTGTGCATGGTGCTAGAATGACTTCACAATTTTCTCTAAGATTATATTGTTTTACTTGTTGTTTATTTTTAGAGATAAACTTTCTTAAAATCTGTTTATAGAAAAATTTATCCAGTGCTTTCTTTGAATGATTTTTTATATGGGCAGACGAATGGTGCTTTTTTTTTTTTTTTTTTTTAATGAGTTTGAAAGCCGGCGGTTTAAAGATTACTTATACTAAAGTTTATCTTTATGGTTAAACATCTCTCTTGCATTATCAACTATACAATAACTTGCCTTTGTTTTTTTTATGGACTCCTAGAAACTTCAAGAGCCTTTAGTTTCCATTTTCAATGTCCATTTGCTATTGCTTTAGATTGATCTTCCTCCGTCTGAGATATATTATTTTATGAGCTTCTTTAGAGAGCAAAATAGTACAATCACTTAATCTTAAAGAGGTGGAGTTGCATGATTAGTTGCAAGAATAAATAACTTGACGTTATATCATACAATCCAAACTAATCACCAAATGTAAAGATTGCTTCCATTATGGAAATCTATATATATAAAAGGGACTGGGAAAGGGACATGAGAGAACAAGCTAGCGAATGAATCAGAGCTGAAGTCGATAGAGAAGAAGATAGACGAGTTGGTTGAAGAAGCGGTTGAGTTTGCAGATGCTAGTCCACAACCCGGTCGTAGTCAAGTGCTAGAGAATGTGTGATACGTGTAGTATCTAGAAACAGATTTTATAGATAGATAGAAATTGAAATACAAGACCCTTGAGAATTTTGATAATGGAGCTTCTCCCACTCCCCCTTTCCTAGACCAATTTCTCGATAAAAAGCCTCTCTCAAACCTGCGACGCCTAAATAACAGAGACACAACTAAACCCTACCTAAACCATACCCAAACCATAGTTACTTTTAGACTAACCATAGTAAACTTTACTTATTTCCTAACTCTAGGTAGATAGTAATTAACCATTTCACTTTTTAACATCAAAGCTTGTATCAATGTGTTTGCTGATCCCAAAGGGTTTGGAATTGGACCTGATGGAAAATACAGATGCGAGGACCCTAAGTTTACCGAAGGCACAGCTCAAGTCTGAAAACATTAAGTGGGGGTTATTGGTTTATGGATTTGAAAGAATCCGTAAACTTAAAACAAATCCAGTGTTATTGGATCAGTGAATTCTAAATCCATATTTAAATCCAGTGTTATTCGTTTTGTGATTTGTAAATCCTATTTCAAATCATGTGTTATTCGTTTTATGATTTATAAATCCAGGAATTTGATTTTATAAAGGATTTGATGGATTTCCATGGATTTCCATGTTAAAAATACAAAGACTCAATTCCTAACTTAAACCATATGATTTCAGAGGATTTCATAAGGATTTGGAAATACAATCAAATCATACATGAATTTGGAATTCATTGAAATACCATAACCAATAACTCCCCCTAAGTTAGCCACACAAGCTTTTGTTTGTATTTGTTTTTTGTTTGATGTTTACTACATGTTATTAAGTTAAAATGCTACACAGAAACTGTTTGAATCATTTGAACTTTTTCTTTTTGTTACTGTTTGTTGTCGGATATACTAAATTATCAAAACATGGATTACTACTTTCCTATCACGAAAATATATGTATCATGTCATTTTATATGAACATAAAACTTTAAATAGAAAGAAAAAAAAAAAAAACTTTAAATAGAAAGAGTCTTAAGAAGTAAACCTTATTTTTTCTTACATATTCATTCTGTTTTTTGTGTATTTACTCTTCTCCAACCCGTAATTTGTTCATCACAGCGATTATGTATAATTATCTTATTGATCTTCTGAAAAGTTTTAACACATTTCTTCGAATATGCAACTATTACCTCATGATCCTGTAAAGTCTCAACATTGCCCTGCTACAAAGTCTCTCTCAAACATTTTAACAAACACTTGGTCGCGTATCCCAGATTTGGGCTTTATTGATATTCATGGGCTTTGGATTTATTAACTGCTGTATTTTTTTTAGCCCAGCTTACGAACCGAACCTTAATTTTTTTAACCAGGGTAAACCATGAAGAAATTGAAGACTGAATTAAACCGAGTAAAATCGTAAACCGTTACTAGAATTCATACGTAAAGAGAGTAGTAGTATGTGATTCCCTCGCTGTCCATAAGTGGGAAAAATTTCTGCACCCTTCTTCATGAAGAATTTTTTTTTTTTTTTTTTTTAAGACAAAACCGAAATGATTCGATTGCCACTTTCCTCAAATGCTATTATTATTATATATTGTTGCATTTCCACGTCACCATGTTTTCTATTTTATTTTATATCCGCATCTTCCAGTTTCAATACTTTATCTATTCACATCCATCGTGCATGTATATGTATTCTTACTCGTTAGGTCGAAACAGTACAATACCCTAAAAATTAAATGGGAGAAAAAATATTCTAAATTTAACCACAAAAAATCATAAAGTAACAGTATTTATATAAATTTACAAAAGGGAGTTAGTGCAAACCAGATGGATCCAATCAACGAGAAAAGCTTCAAATGGATCGAGAATCTACAATGGGAACAATTAACATAGAGAATTAATTATTAGTTAACGCACTTAATTAATCACGATTCGTTTGAAAAATGTTTCTTCAATCATGTCGAACGGAATTAATTATGAGATTAATTTGATCAATCTTGGTAGATTGTGATCAATCTTATCACATGTCAATACTAATGTTTCTTTCTTTCTTTCTTTCTTTATATCACCCACGTGTTGTAATTGATTAATCAATTTGTTTGATAAAGAAAATAGAGAGATTATTTCTTACATAACTTTTGAGATACCGAAAACTGAAAAAAAAAAAAAAATGATAGTCAGATAATAAACCAAATTAATTTACAATTTTGTTATTTATCTTATTTTATATAAAATACAATAAGAATAATAATAATAATAATAATAATAATAATAATAATAATAATAATAATAATAATATTATTATTATTATTATTATTATATTTGTGAGAGAAAGATATATATATTTTGTATCTATATGTATAACTTACCGTGATAGAAATCACAACTTTTTTAGCCTTTTAAATATAACCTTCTTCATTTCTATTTCTGAATAAAAGCTGGAGTGTCATACGACAATAACTTACAAGAGTTGTCACAAAACTCTCTAGATTGAGATTTAAGAAGAATACTTTTTGTTTTAGTTTTTTTTTTCCGTAATATAAGCTAAAATGACTTGAAATGGATAGTGTATATAGTTATATATTTTTCAAGAAATTAATATTTCTTATAACTTTAGAATTATTTATGTTAATAGCAATTTAAAGATGTGCGGCAATTGACACGAACAAAATGTGATATACGTACAGCCAATTTATTCGTGTCTCATGTAACGTGTGATTAACATATATATACATAACGTATATATATAACATCGAAGGAAAAAAACAACTAAAAGCAACCATATATTTTTGTATCGTTTTTTTTTTTTTTTGAAAGGGAATATTTTTGTATCGTTGCAATTTAATTTAAGCTAGTTGTGTGAGAACAATTAACTTTTTATCGCCAAAATTAACGAATATATCCTTTCAAAAAAAAAAAAAAAAATTAACGAATATATTCATATAGTATAGCATACAACTTCACTCATTTTTTTTTTATTTCTTTTTACGACAAATATAACTTCCTTCAGAATCTTGCAAACCACTATGATCTATAGACGATAAGAAGGAATACAATATATAGTGGAATAGAGTTTAAAGTTAATGGTGTAGAGTGCATGTATAAATGAACTTTATAACTAATTAAGAAGAATAAAATGATTTATGATGGATTGATGGGTCAATATAATTAACGTAAAACATATAAGTCCATTATGTGGAAACAACACTAAAAAAAACTCTTATCACTATCTCTCTGTCTCTCTCTACCACACACACATTTGTAAATAGAGAGAAAACGAAAGATGAATGATGTTGATGGAGATGAGAAAAGAACGGGAGTAGAAAAATGGTCCCCGGTTATGGCAATTGTGGTAGCAAATGTAGGAGTTGGTTCGGTTAATGCACTCATGAAGAAAGCTCTTGATGGTGGTGTCAACCATATGGTTATTGGTTCTTACCGAATGGCTATTTCTGCTTTCATTTTGGCTCCTCTTGCCTTTTTCTTGGAAAGGTTCACTATTTCTTCTATTATTTTGTGAATTCAAGAGTTACTTAAATTAAGTCACTAACTAACGTTTTGTTTTGTTTTGTTTAAAAAGGAAAACAAGACCCAAGTTAACTTTTAGGCTAATGATCGATCATTTCATTAGCGCTTTGCTTGGGTTTGTCCTCATCTCAAGACTCATTAATCTTGATATATACTCCCTATCTATTTGGCAAATAGTGTGATTTTAACCATATGCACCCATATTAATTTTTTGAAGCATAAGTCTAAAAGGATACTCTTTGTAAAATGGATGGAGTGTATGATTACATTTTTTGGTTGTACCTATATCAACAAGTTATACTATATGATTAGGGGGAATTTTGTGTAACATATAATTAAAAAATATAATGTGCAGGGCAAGTTTAACGCAATTTTTCTATATGCTGGGTCTATTGTATACGTCAGCAACTGTTGCGGGTGCTTTTCTAAGCATGTTGCCCGCCATTACCTTTGCTTTGTCACTGATTTTAAGGTAAACTCATCCATCATCTTTTCCCAAACTTAGGCTAAATAATTTTTTTTTTTGGACATCGGCTAAATAATTATATATATATACATTATAATATGAAAGATATTTATGCATAATTTGAATAATTATTTATATAAGCATTATAAACAGTTTTAAATGATATACATATATATCTATGATGAACTGAATAATAGTTTCAAATTAGATAAATGATCGTACTTTCGACCAAAAAAAAAAAAAGAAGATAAATTATCGTACAAAAAAAAGTATCTTTATATATACAGCATTTCAAAGTCTGACATACAGATTTGACACCAAGCATTTAAATTCGTTTTCATGGGGAAAAAAGCATTCTTTCCGTAACATGTATTCAGTTTCATGACAATTTTTATAGTACAAATCCTTAATTATTGTTGCTATTTTGGTTTCCTAATATCATGCCTTCAACTGTAAAAGTGCTTTTAAAATTGTAACAATCTAACCTTTATCTTGTAATCTTTATAAAAAGACACCAATGAATGCATTAATTAATTTACATTTTCAAGAATAATGTTTTGGTCACACATGGAACATCCAACCAAATCTTTTTTTCAAGCTTCTTTTGTAGAAAAGACAAGATTTCGAGATAGAAACATTATACATAATTCTGTTAAAGGCCGTAATATACAAGAATATATTATTAGAGAGTGTAATCTTAATTACACCTACATATAATTAATTAAACAACACATGAAATTTTTAAAAACAATTTTTTCAGGAAGGAGAGTGTAAGAATTCTAAAGAGTGTCGGAGGGATATTGAAAGTGATGGGAACTATGATATGCATTAGTGGAGCATTGTTGTTAACATTTTACAAAGGTCCTCATATAGGAAATTTTCACTCTCACCGAGAGGCTATTCCTCACCACAACGATCAAGAAAAGGCAAAGAACTGGCTTCTTGGATGTCTCTTTTCAACAATAGGAGCCACGTTTCTAGCTCTATGGATGATTTTTCAAGGGACTCTAAACACTAAGTATCCTTGTAAATACACGAGCATTTGTATCATGTCGGTTTTCGCCTCGTTCCAGTGTGCTCTCTTGAGTCTTTACAAGAGGAGAGATGTTCAAGATTGGGTTATCAAAGATGACTATGTCATTTTTGTCATTATATACGCAGTAAGTTCATTTAAAGTTTTGTTGGCTTTAATAAAATATGTCATTATCAGGAAAAAGTAATTTATTAACGCATACACTTTTCTAATTATATTTTTAAATGTATTTTACAAAAAAAAAAAATTGTATATATAATCTGCAGTTTATTTTAAAAGTATAAAATTTTCAGTAGAAAAAATTGGTTTTTCCAACAATACCATCCAAATATATATGTCCATTATTTGAAACCCTAACCAAAAAATACAACGTCGGTAATTACATCGTACTATGTTTAGTTTTTTGAAAAGCTATATTGTTCTGTTTTATATCTATTGGTTGATTGAATATTAGTTTATATAGTTTTCAATTTACTTTTGTTTTCTAAAAATAAAAGAATCAAATAATACTGATATATTTTATTAGAAAAATTTATAAAACTTGGATATAAAAAAAAAGATACGATAATGATTATATAAAATGTAATTAAAATACAGGGAATAGTGGGACAAGCGATGTCGACAGTAGCTACGTCGTGGTCGATAAAGAAAGTAGGAGCTCTCTTTGCATCAATATTTAGTCCTTTGGTGCTCATCTCAGCTACTCTATTTGATTTCATCATCTTACACACTCCTTTGTACCTCGGCAGGTAATTATAAGTTATATATTAATTAGATGAATGTTGTAGGTCCATAATGCATGCACATGTATAACACATTTTCCTTAAAAACTTTTCATTACAGTATAATTGGATCAGTGGTGACAGTAATGGGACTCTACGTGTTCTTGTGGGGTAAGAAGAAAGAAATGAAAGCATCATCATCAGAAGCGACATTACCTCCTCCCACCAAAAACGAAGACCAAAATAATAATAACAATAATGTTTCTAGTTCATCTGTTTAATTTTTACTACAAGTTTATAGTTATTGTGTTCGAATAAATATATTAAGTAACTTAATACTCTTACTGGTTAGATACCAGGATTGTTATAAGGTATTATCAAAGGCTACTTTAGACTTGGTCATATATTTCTAGGACTTTTGTGTTGAACTAGGGGGAAGACCGCGCTACGCGCAGTTATTTATTTGTGTTGGTTATATATTAACAATATGTAAGCATTGTAATATCTTATTTGTATCGTTTATGATATTTGAATTTTTTTAATTTGAAGTATGCATTTTTATTTTTTTCGAGGTTCGTCTAACTAAATCTTAATACAACACAAAGTACTTTGGAGTAAAATATTAAATATAAGAGTTTGTTTATTTAGATGTTGATTACAATTTGCCATATTCTCGACAGATTGCCATTGCATCGTGGTATTTCTCTATCATGTATCTAGGTCCGCCTGTAAAACTGGCTGGCAAGATAAATCTTTTCCCTATTTTTTGGGCATCCGTATCTCCTTTGCCAACTGCATCGAATATGTTGCTGTAGAGATCTGCTCTTAGTTGTGCTTGGTTGTCTCTTGCCCCTCGAAGTCTATCTTGCTCTATACCTGTGTATGCATCTACAACATACTGTAGAAGTAATCGCCCTCCCATGATAATTGTCATGCCTTCATCAAGTCTAGTTTGCACTTGGTACACATAAAAATCCATGTTACTGATAAAAGTCCTTTTCTTCTCTCCAGGTTGTGGAATATTGGGAATCTCAGTGTGGAATCCATATTCACCACGAGGGAACAACAATGGGTATTGTAAGCTCATAAACAAAGGATGGTCATCCCTTATCTCTTGCAGGTGGGTTGACTGCAACTCTAAGACAACATCTCGGTACCCAATATTTGCTTCCAAATCACCGATAATCAAGCCTGCGACTTTGCTAATTTGTGGGAGATCATATTGTTTACCTTTGCTCTGCTTGCCGATCAATCTTATGCTTAATTGTTGGATGTTATTTGATTTGTATCGATCTCGGGCCTTACGAAAAAACTTGGAAAGGCAGTTGATTTCGTCTAGCATCTCAATCAAACCTTGCACTATGTCCTCCTCTAGTTCTTCCGACTCTTTTCTTGACATAGTTTTGATACGGTTCGAGACCTCATTCTCTGTATCTACAATCCACATCTGTAGGAATTTAGGCAGGGAACCGGCCTTGGGTATGAGGGATCCTATGCGGTGAAAAAGCTGACCATGAATTCTGAAAGCAGGCGGCCCATTCCCCGAGGACACACTGTGATCTATATTTGCTCCTATAGATGTGAATGCAAGCAGGGAGTTGTAGACTCGTATATTTATACGAAATGTTGAGCTGTTGTTGTGGAGTTGTTTAAGATAAGGTGGCATCTCTCGAACTGGTGGAAGTTTGACTAGGCCTTGCTGGCAACATATTGTGAATGTAGGCTCCCCTGTTCGGATGTCATAGCCTGTTCTCTCAGAATACCACACCAAAGCTTTGCAGTGTGGACATTTCACAATCGGGTTTTCTTTAGCCATGGTTTTTGTAGAGGTTAAAAATTAAGTAATGTTAGTGGGGAGTTGTAATGTTAAATTAATAGGGAGTACTAACCTCTAAGTTTTTTCCTTTCTTGTTTTGATTGTACCTGCGAGCTCGTAGATGACTCTCCTGTATTTTTCAAAGCTAGATATGTTAAAAGTGTTGTACAGACAGGGATATGCAACAACACAATTTGTTTGTAATTAACCATGTTCTATTTTGGCAGATCTTTTTGATAAGATGATAGCTCTTCTCAGGGCCTGTGCATTTTTCCTCCTAACTGCCAGGCAAATCATGTTGAGGTAGTGACAAAGTGAGTGTCCATTGTTGGTACTTATTAAAAGAGACGTTTAATATGGATGCACTAAACAGATTTGATGTTACCATACTCCGAGCATCTGTCGCATCCACCTAATTTTCCACGAGTATTTGATTTGTTAGGTAGCCGAGAGAATATGGTTTTCAAATAATGTAGATGTTACCAACAAAATGATAACTCACAATCAAAATACTTTGTATTTCTCTGCGGGGGTCTGTTTCTGGCCTTGCGTGGTGAAGCTGCTTGAAGAATATTATCATATCAGAAGAGGGACATGAGCAGGCGGAACGAAATTATCAAACATGAGATTTCAAGATCTCTTTCAGTCCGAGTAAACATGTTTGACTCTAACCTTTTTTTTTAGTACTTGTAGGTTGCATAACTTCAGGTGTTGGCTCGTTGACAATCTGTCCGGATGCCGAGAAGGACCCTAATTGTCGAAGATTTGCTCGTCTCCATCGTAACCGCCATGATTGGGATAGCATGATTGCTTTTCTCATTGAGCGAGCTGTTTTTTGGCGAAATGCATATTCATGAGAAAGAAGCAATCAATTAGCAGGGGCGGTATAATATACGGAAACTGAATTTTAGGTTGAACGATCAAAAGTCTTATTGGCATATTTGTTGTACCGTATCCCGAGCATCTATCGCATCCACCTAGGGAACACATTACAGTAAGCATGAGTATTTTGCAAAAGCGTTTAGGGAAAGTACATATGTCCTATGTCATGTTCACATAATGAACTTACAATGGTAACATATGGTTGGAGTGGTAATTGGGGCTGCAATTTTGGTTTGTTGCCGTTTCACATGCGTTCCGGCTGTGTCATCACATTATAGCAAGCTTGAATTTGTAAGTGGCTATTGTTTTTAGTCATATAATAAGAAACATGGATTGCATACATGTACCTCTGTATTCAACGGAGTCGTTAGATTCTCGTTTTCTTTTTCCTGGTTTTGGTGTTTCCATGACATTAAACTTGCAAATTTTCGTGGGTCTGAGTTTCGATGATGATATATTTGCTTAAAAGAGATGATTATCAATCAACTGTTTCAATATTTGTAAAGTTTTCCATGGGAGACAAACAGTTTTTTAAGCAGTCCATAACGTGAAATTAAATCAAGAAGAGGCTCTGAATTAATCCAATACGGTTAAAATCACAGAACCAAACCGATTTCTGAATTTATCCTTCCCTCGCATAAACTAGAAAATGAGAAGGTTCTCCCTCAAGCAAGAGTTCTAAGTTTTTGTTAAAGAAAAGCAAGAACAAAGCAAGAAGAATAATGGCGTTGCATGATTATATCCTCGAGGTTTTGTTTTTGCAGGTACATGAATTGAGAGACGTGTTCGTATTATACATGGCTGTTACTTTGAATATCAGGGGTTTCTTGTATATTTTGGAATGATTCACTCTATGTATCAATTCATAATTTGATTCTTGGGGGTTTAGGGTCATGGAAGAGAAATCTAGTGGCTTGATAATCTAACCTTCTGTTTGAATGCAGCGCAAAAGACGAGAGAAAAACGAATATCGAGATCAAGTAACATGAGAAGGTTCTCCCTCAAGCAACATTTCTATGTTTCTGTTCAAGAAAAGGGAGAAGAAAGCAAGAAGAATAATGGTGTTTCATGAACCCCAAACTTTTCATCACAATGACAGCAAATCCTAACTGGAAAGAGATCAAAGATCATCTTGCAACATATGGGGCAGCAACGGGGAACGACCGTCCAGATATCCAGTGTCGTGTTTTTAAGATGAAACTCGACGAGCTACTCAAAGACCTCGAGGAAGGAACATTCTTTCCTCCATATATTGCTGGTACGCTCTCTCACAAATGGTTTACAACAATATAGATGTCCATAAATAGTAAACTCGAACCAGAGTTTTGAATGACCTATAGAAAGTGATTTGCCTAACCCCAAGCTTTCAATCCATTTCCAAAAACCTTTTCCCTTCCAAATTTTTAACAAACTCGCTTTTCCGGGATAATAGTTCACCCAAGGAAAAATATACTTAGTGACTTAGTGTACCGGAAGTCTTAAAATCCATCCATGCATAAAAAGAACCCCTTAAAAAGTCTCACTCAGCAAAGTGAAATAGCTTTTTAAAAGTGAAGCTTTCCTATGATATTATTAGTATTGAGTATTTCTTTGCCTGAAAGTCTTGCTAAACCGTGATATAGTTACATATTGTTCATATATATATATATATTCATGTATGTCTTTTTTTTAAATTAATATTTTGTAAAATAAAAAAGACAGTGACTTGATCATATTGTTTAATCACTTCTTTCAATACCGTTTAATTTATAAATAAAATCAATATTCTTTTGAAAAACAAATTATAAAGATTTATACAAATAAAACTGTATAGATATGATCTATTCGCACAAGTGACTTGGTCAAAGTGGCAAGAGGTAAGTCCGCTGAAGCAAGAATCACCAGTGCACCCGGGATCGAACCCCGCTCCCTACACACTCTGCAATATGCAGGACATGGCTATTGGGTCAGCCAGTTGTGGCCCAATCGATATTAAAGTGTGGTTGAAAAAAAAGATATGATCTATTCATTATTCTACTATGTAATTAATGAAAATTCTACATTTTACAGTGCTCTACATGATTGAGTTTCAAAAAAAGAGGATTGCCACATGCCCATATATTGCTATGGTTGGATCGACCGAGGAAAAAACCAGAACCTGATGAAGTTGATAGTATTATCTCCGCCGAATTTCCTAATAAATCAGAGGATCCTAAGGGGTTCGAGCTTGTGGAAAAACACATGATGCATGGACCATGTGGAAAGCATAAACCTTCATCACCATGTATGGTTAACAACGTCTGCAGTAAGAAGTATCCTAGGCAATTCAATATCAACACAAAAATTGATAAATCAGGATACATTATCTACCACCGACGTCAAGTTGATGAGCACTTCACCATCAAAGGAAAGACCAGGTTAGATAACCGTTCAGTCGTCCCACGTAATATTGATCTCTTGAAAAAATATGAGGCTCATATCAACAGGGAATGGTGTAACACGACTAATGCGGTGAAGTATCTCTTCAAATACATTATAAAGGGGGTCGATAAAGCAACTGTTTTAGTGGAAACAAGGAGTACCAGTTCAAGCACGAAAGGCACAGACAAGGTAGTGGTTGAGAGAAATGAAATCCAAGAGTACCTAGATTGCCGATATTTATCTGCGTGAGAAGCTATGTGGCGAACATTCGCATTCCACATTCACAAACGTAAACCATCAGTTCAAAAGTTGTAAGTTCATCTTCCGGATCAGCAGACGATCACTTATAGAGACTCTGACCACTTGGGCTCTATGATCTCTAGATTTGGCATAGAGAAAACAATGTTCACTGAAATGATGGAGATGAATAGACTGTGCGAAGACGGCATGCATTTAACGTGTGTTGAATTCCCAAAGTTCTTTGTGTGGGATAACGATACAAAAATCTGGCATAAACGGAAAAGAGGGTTCACAATTGGCAGAATCGTTAATGTCCATCTATCGCAACAAGAGAAATACTACCTCAGATTATTGGTCAACGTAGTTACAGGGCCAACGTGTTTCGATGACTACCTCACAGTTAGAGGTGAAAAAAAAGCAAGCTTCAAAGAAGCATGTTATGCAAGAGGTTTCCTAGATGATGATAAAGAGTGGGTGAGAGTAATGGATGAATCTGATATATGGGCTACTCCGGCACAGTTACGACATCTATTCGTCCATTTACTTATATACTGTGAGGTCGGAAGCCCATCAAAGCTTTGGAAACATTGTTGGAAACCAATGTCTCAGGACATGCTCGAGAACCAAAGAAGTGAATTTGGCTTTAAGAAAATGGATTTGAACAAAGAAGAGCTTGAGCAGTATACTTTGATACAGATCGAGAAGCTACTGCATCATCAAGAGCGGTCACTCCCTGATTACAAAGACATGCCCACACCTGATTTAAGCATTCTTAAAAAAGTAGGAAACTCTTTGCTGAATCAGGAATATAAGTACAATGCGAAAAAGGAATTGGAGAAGCATGAGGAACTTTATCAAAGTCTCAATAGTGAACAAGAAAAGATTTATACAGCTGTTTTGGACTCGGTAAATAAAAATCTTAGCAAACTGTTCTTTTTAAATGGAGCAGGAGGAACAGGTTAAACATATGTCTACAAGACATTAATCTCAAAGCTGAGATCAAAATACCACTGCTCTTAACCGAAGAATCAACCTGCGATATAAAGAGAGGTACGATGCTCGCAGAGTTACTATTGAAGACTGATCTGATCATATGGGACGAAGCACCAATGTCGCATCGTAACACGTTCGAGGTTGTTGATCGGACATTACGAGATTTAATAGCTCCAGATGATCCCTCTGCTCGATACAAATTTTTCGGAGGCAAAACAGTGTTGCTTGGTGGAGACTTCAGACAGATACGTCCGGTTATAACCCATGGAACACGCGCAGATGCAATGTTGGCGTTTATAAGTCGGTCATACTTATGGGATGCATGCCATGTTTTCCACCTGACACAGAATATGAGGCTTCAACCATCGGAAAAAAGCTTTGCTGGATGGCTGCTTAGTGTAGGTGATGGAACAGCGACGAAGGCCAACGCTACAGATCCAGACGGAGAGGGAGATATCTTGGTTATAGAGAGGAACTTTGTCCTGCAACCAACAGATAACCCACTTCAACAGATCACAGCAGAGGCGTATGGGGTGAATGATCAGACAAATTTGTGTGTAAAAGACCTCACTGAAAAGGCTATCTTAACACCTCGAAATGAAACTGTCCAAGAATAAATAACTTGACGTTATATCATACAATCCAAACTAATCACCAAATGTAAAGATTGCTTCCATTACGGAAATATATATACTTAAAAGTACCTATCGGGGTTCCAGGATTGTCCACCTCAGCTTTTTCAGCTCTTCCCTCCGAGTGCCACGTGGCAGGAGAAAAAGAAAAACCAAATGAGACCAAAACCCAAAAGCCCACATCTCAAACGAGCAAATTAACTGACAAAAAAAAAAAAAACAAACGAAAGAATAAAAAACACGTTGACTCCCGATCTTCTTCTACGTCGACCTCCTCACACCTTAAAGTCTTTAACGATCCAGATTTCCACGTTTCTCCTCCCTCCTAATCAACGTTACTAACTCAGCTAATCAATATTAACATAAATAGCCAGTCTCTTTGCATTGATTCAAATCTTAAGGATTCCTATAAAAGCTCATCTAATTGTTTGTTGAGCGATAATCATACCGACGATTCAGACAAGCTTCTCGATAGTAAGTTATTCTCTCTTGAATTTCATCTGTGATTCCTAGAAATTCGATGTATATTGTATTCTTTTTTTTTATTGATTCGGTGAGTTTCCTTGTGGGTTTTGTCTCTCAGGTGCATTGGATGATTTAAAATATCTCAATATCTCTCAAAGGTTATTCCTTTAATCCTCTGTTTCTATCCTCTGTTTCTATTTTCGACAGACAACCGACGAGACTTTTTCCGACAAAAAACCGACAAACAATATCGTAGGAAATATTTCCGACGGTTAACCGACAAAAAAAAAATTGATGGATTACCGACGGACTACGACCGACGGATTTCCGACGGACTACGACCGACTGATTTCCGACGATCGTCATTTTATAAACCGACGGATTTCCGACGGACTTTTGTTTTTTTTATATTAAAAAAAAAAAATTCCATATTTAATAGATAAAAATTAATTAGTAAAAGAAATTAAAATTCGAAATTATAATAGAAACTAAATAATATTCAAATTATCAAAAAAAAAACCAAAAACATTCGAAATTACAATGTTTTAAATAGTTTCCGAAACAAAAGAATTACTCGTCGGAATCGGAATCGTCATCGTCATCGATATCCGCCTCAGGGAAGTGGACTTTCAGTAGTAGCTGCACCTTCTAAAGACTCTTCTTTGTCTTCCTATTCTCCTTCCGCACCCGTTTGCGCTCGTCCTCCATCTCCTTCTTCTCTCGTTCTCGTGCCTCCTGCTCCTCTTGGATAGCCTTGTTGAGTCTTTCAACCTCTTGCAAGAGGTGAGACGACCGGTATGAAGAACTTGAGGACTCTGCAAAACTACCGAGCGAGAACATACGTCCCTTACTCTTTGGAACATGCTAATTTGCAAAAAATAACAATTTAGATCATAATAATAAGGATCCCCATAATAATATGAAATTTAAAATGAAATTTAAATGTACATAAAAGTAAATAATACCTTTAGGAGAATTGCGTTTTTCTCCTCACGGGTTAGGGGCTGGACATTCGTTGAGCCGCATTGCGATCGCTGGGTCAAGATTTCCACCTTCTCGTTCTCGTAGTTCTGTAAGACTTCCGCCGCCACCGGATCTTGGATTTGTCCGGTTTTCTTGCTTGTGTATCTTCTCCCCAAGAATTCCCCGAAATCAGGAAGCTCGTCTTCACGTTACTCGAGCTTATTTCATAAAATTAAGCAATTAAAAAAAGAGACACTAAATTGTAAACGAAAAATTTTAGAAACGTACCATGTCCTCGTATTGTTGCTCTATCGTAACGGGTCCTCTGTTGTGGGTAGCAAGCCCCTTCCCTCCACGGTCACTCATCCGATTGGTCGAGTTTCTCTTCGAGGTTGCCTTGGTGGTTTCTTGACCCCAATACGCGACGAACTTCACCCAAACATTCTCATCGATATCTATTGGCATGCCTTGGTCTAGCACCCACTTCTGCTTCCACTCGTTTATTTTATGTCGATATGAAACTCTGCACTGGTCAACAAACTGCTGGTAGACCTCAGAAGTTATCTCCGGCGCCCAATTAAACTCGGACTAGGCAACATTAAAAAAAAACATGTTAATGACCGCAAAAGTTTGAAACCACGATGCCCTGACGTCCATCGGAATGTTGTCATACTTAGGCCAAGCGTCTGTGATCGTCGTCTTGAACATACGGTTGATAGACTTCGTTATCTTATTCCTCAGCTTAAACCTGAAAAAAAAAAAACAATTAAATGGTTAAAGACAATTGTTAGCAATCAAGAAATATTTACAAACTTTAAACTTACCAAGTCGAATTTGGTACAGACCGCTCAGGGTCGAGATAAGTGAGTTTCTTTCGTCGTCCCTCCAAGACTAGAAGAGAGTTGATGTATTGAAAAACCCCAGGGCCTGGGTTGCTCTCGGAACATGGAACCCGAGAAGATGAAGCATTCGTGGACGGAGAAGTCCTACAAAAAACGGAGAAAACATATCGTTACTAAAAGCATAATATACACTTTAAAAACTTTATTAAAATATTTTCTATAAGGTTAGTATATTTTGGGAAATTATAAATCAACTTTTTAAAATTAGTTTTTAAAACAAAATTTTCTAAAAAACGTATTTATTATATAGAAAATTATAAATAAATTAATAAAATTTCATAAAAAAACAACTTATAATTTTCAAAAGGTGTTTAATATATTTCATGAGAAAAAAAAATTTAGTAAAAACATATAATAATTTACAAAAACGTTTTAAAATTATAAAAATATAGAAACGAATTTATAAAAATTACAGCAAACAACTTATAATTTTCAAAAACTTTTTAAGATATTAAAGATATAGAAATGAATTTATAAACTTTTTTATATATTACAAAATTAGAAGAAAAAAATTAGTAAAAACATATACTAGTTTAAAAAAACGTTTTTAAATATTACAAATATAGAAATGAATTTATAAAATTAAGATAAACGACTAATAATTTTCAAAAACGTTTTTAAATATTAACACTTTAAAATTCAATTTTTCAAAATCATCATAAACAACTTATAATAGGCCAAAATGGTTTTAGATATTTAAAAATTAGAAATAAAAATATTAAAATCACAAAACATGTAAACGAAATTCAAGAACACACAAAAACAAATTCTAACCAAAACCTAAAATAAATTATAGATTCCAAACCTAGCATCAATTCTAAATTCCAACACTAAATTCAATTCTAAATTCCAAAACTAAAATCAATTCTAGAATCCAAACCTACCAATCCTAACAATCTTATAGCTTGAGAGGGGAGATTGGAAAACTTACATTGAGAAATTGGGGATTGGAAAGTGAGAGAGACTTGTGAGATTTTGAGTTGGGGATGGATGAAGACTTGAAGAAGATGACGTACGGATGAGGAAGGATAAGAATAAGAGATTTTGAGAGAGGGGATTTGGGGTTTGAGAGTGAGAAGGATCGAGAGAGAGAATTGAGTGATGAAAACTAGAGAGATGTAAGAATGAAGAAGAAGAGAAGAAGAATCGGTGGTTTTTGTGATTTTTTCGGATCCGACGGAAAATTCCGTCGGAAATCCGTCAGATTCTAAAAAAAATTCACGGTTTCCGAAAATTCCCCGGGAAGTGAAAGTTTTGGCGGTGGAAACGAAAAACCGTCGGAAATCAGTCGGAAATTTCTGACGGATTTCCGATGGCCCGATGAAAAAATCCGACGGCTTTCCGACGGAGAGGTATATTCGATGGTTTATTCTCTGCATGCTTTCTGATTGGTTCGAAACAACAAGCCGTCGGAATCCCGTTGGATTTTTTCATCGTTCCGTCGGAAATTTCCGACAGATATCCGACGGATTCGGAATAAATCTGACTGATTTCCGACGGATCCGGAAAAATCCGACGGATTTCCGACGGTATTTCGTTTCCGAAATTGTTAAAATGTCAAATTTGGTTAGTAGATATGTATGTTACTTAACATTTCTATACATATTCCGAAATTATTATGAAACTGAATTTTTAATTTTCAACACTTAAAGAAAACAATATTGAAAGTGTATTGTTAAACACTTATACTTATGATCAAATGTTTGAAAAACTTTATTCCATTAATTGGTTTTTTTTCATCACCTCTACTTTTATTTAGATACAATTATGGAAGCTCATCGTAATCTAAATCTGATAATGAATAATCCGAGGAAGCCGAATCATCGGGCTCAAATTCCTCTAACACCACTTCAGGGGTTGGGTGTGGTGCATCGACATACCCGGAGAAGTCAATAACAAGATCCACGTTTAGTGAATTTTCGATGTCCCCAAGACCCGCTTCTGAATTCCCTTGTAGCGGATCGTGTTCAGCAACTCCTTGGACGGTGCCTCTCGGGTGGATTTCGGTGACAGTGATCCATGGATCTGTTAACCTTGAAGAAACTCGGGGCGGGAAGATGTAACAAACTTGATCTGCCTGTGACGCGAGGATAATTGGGTCATACTTCTCAAGATGTCGTTCAGAATGGACCCATGTTACACCAAATTCGTCCTAACGTGTCCGTATCCTTCCGTTGGACTATACCAGTCGCAGTTGAATGCGATAAACCTCAAGTCCAATATGTCGGGGAAATGGACTTGTAGTATCTCACGGCGGACACCGTAGTACACCGTGGTATCAGATTTGGATGAGATGCCGGAATTTATAGTTGGCTGTGCACTCTCCGGTTGAAAAATCTTGAATTTGTACCCTCGAGTAAAATAAGTCTTGTACGATTCTGCTACTGCCATCGGGGGGTTGATTAATTCCTCCAACCAAGTGGGAACGGGTTGACCTCTACACATCATACCACCAACCTGTGTAAATTTATTTAGTTAAACTAGGAATCAACATTGACGAAGTGAAAAATGGATATACACAATATTTGAGTACTTACATAAGTATATATCCAGCTTACAAACTCGGTTTCCTTTAAGAACTCAATTTGTTCTTCTGACATCAATGGATTCTCGAACCGTTTAATTGCTTTGAAAATCCTAATGAGTGGAAATGTTAGCCTCCAAAATTAGTATATTTATTAATTATATTAGGGGATTTTGTACCTTTCGTATTCACCAACTTCTTGGCAGTTGGTGAAGATGTACAAGTGCAGGTGAGCTCGTTCCTCTGGCTTCTCTAGGGAGATGTACTGCAAGATTCTCCATGACATCGAAGAATGATGGGGCAAAATTTTTCTCCAAATTGCATAAGATCCCCGGTATCTTCTCCTCCAGATTTCGTACACTGTCTACAGTGAGTGATCTAGTACACAAATCTCTAAATAAATAGGCAATCCCTACAACAAATACAACTCACGGTAGTTAGATAAATACATGGACACAACAAGAAGAAAAAAAAAAAGGCTCAAGTACACTATATATTGGGATCACACATACCTGCAATGACCGTGAGGACTTGTCGAGGTAAAAGGCCTTCAAGCGCGAATGGCAATAGACGTTGCATCACAACATGGCAATCATGGCTCTTCATCCCGGTGAATTTACCTTCCCCTTTGTCAACACAATGTTTGAGGTTTGACACATACCCATCTGGAAATTTGACACTGTGGGTAATTGGTATAAGATCCCTTGGGAGATCTTATAGTGCACACGGAATCAAATTGGTGATGGGAGATTGAGTGCTGGCCACAAAGCTCTTTCACTGGATCTCGGTGAATGGTGTGACGGATGGATCGAAGGCACCACAAAGGGGATGGAAAGCCCTTTGATACAGCAAACTCAAGTTGATCTAGGATAAAAAACGTGAGGGTTTTTTCAAGCAAAGGAGCCGGCGGCTACAAGCTTTAGAAGATGAAGAAAGTTCTCTCTTTATTGATAATAACGTGAATGATACACGGCTGCTCTTAGAGGGACTTATAAACGTCCTGTGGCAGCTAACCCTAATGAGCACTACGTTACAGTTCAAAGGAAAAACTAAAAACAACGTGTAGTTCTCTTCTAAGCCAANAATCCATAAAAGGAAAGTACATAAAATAAAGAAGCAAAAAGAAACTAAGTCCTCAGGCCGTGACTCGAAGTCTTGACACACTAGCTCTCTTTACCATTGAGCTGGTGTGTCTTTCCTACACAAAACGTATTCACAAGACTTACCTGGTTGATGCTCAGGAGTGGCCATGCCTTAGATGTAGACGTGAAGTCTTGTCGTTCCTCTTGAGTCTTCAAGTCTTGAAGTTCTGGTTCTTCTTGAAAAATATCTTCCAAGGCTCGGTTGAACATGGTGTGCAATGCTCTTGTCTTTGATCGAGTCATTGGTCCTGGAGCGATTGCTGGGATGTCTGGATGTGGGTCGATGTTCTCATCAGTAATCCAATCGAAGAACGCTTGTTTGGCTTCCCCATCCAAACGGAACGCAGGAACTTGAGCTTTTCCATGAGCATTTACTTCTAGCGTCCTCCGAGAACAATGTTCAGTAAGGTCGAGCCTCGAGTTCAGATTGTCTTTCGTCTTCGTTTTCACATTGAGAATTGTATTCATGATGTTATCGAAGAAGTTTTTCTCGATGTGCATGACATCCAAATTATGACTCAAAAGATGATCCTTCCAATAAGGCAAATCCCAAAAGATGATCTGTTTATGCCAGTTGTGATACGTCCCAACACCATCCATAGGCTCGTGGCCATTTCCACCACATTCGACCGTCCTGTCTGCACCAAAATCTCGCAACTGATCCAAAGAACCTCGACCATCTACTAAAGGAGGTGGACCGTCAAACACTTGTTTACCCTTTGTGAAGAGGATGGTGCTCCGTCGATAAGGATGATCAGGAGGGAGAAATCGCCTATGAAAATCAAACCAACATGTCTTCCTTCCATGCTTCAAGTGGAATGAATCAATGTTATCTTGGCAGTAAGGACATGCTAATTTTCGGTGAGTTGACCACCCATACAGCATTCCATAAGCAGGAAAGTCACTGATTGTCCACATTAAAACCGCACGCATATCGAAATTCTGCTTCAAGGAGACATCCCATGTTTCCGCGCCGTGCTCCCATAACATCTTCAACTCATGAATCAGTGGTTGGAGAAAAATATCAAGAGATCTCTTCCGATGTGATGGCCCGGGGACGAGAATTGTCAGGAACAAAAACTCTCGCCTCATACACAGAGCTGGTGGTAGATTATACGGTGTAACGATGACGGGCCATAACCATCAGAGCTCAATCCCAGATGNCATTCCTTGGCTCATCCGCAAATCTATGATATACCGAGTTAAAATGCTTCCAAGCTTCGGCATCTGACGGATGTGCTATAACTCCTGGTTCCCTCCTATGCTCTGCAAGCCATCTCATTGCGGCGGCTGTTCGCTCGGATTGATATAATCTCTTTAACCTCACTGTCAGTGGCATATACCACATCCGCTTGTACGAGACTGGAACTCTTCCGCCTGTATCTTGGTATCGCGGATGACCACAAAAATTATATTCCATTAGATTTTCAGTCTCCCTCCAATACAACATGCAGTTAGCCTCGCAGACGTCTATCACTTGAAAAGGCAAACCAAGACCAGCAACCAATTTTTGTATCTCATCATAAGAACTTGCCGCATGGTTATCCTCTGGTAGAATTCTTTTAACGAAATCCGCAAAAACATCCACGCACTCCTCGCTCAAATTGTAGTTTGACTTAATTGTCATTAACTCACCTGCAGTGGACAACGCAGAAATACCCTCTCTACACCCTTCGTATAAGGGTTGGTTGGCTGCATCCAACATTGCGAAAAACCTTCTTGAGTCTTCATTCGGCTCTTGAACCCGCCGTACTCACCAAATAGCGGTAAATTTTTCTGGAGCGCATCATTGACCATTTGAACCATTCCCCCGGGATCGACTATGTTTACGGGATCAACCATCCCTACATGATCATCCATACCTACAGGATAATCCATGCCTACTTGATCTGACTGGGTTGCAATTCCTTTCGGCATTTGCAAACTACTATAATCTACCAATGGATCGGTCTCCCCATGTGCAAACCAAATTGTGTAACCCAGCATAAACCATTCTTAAACAAATGCTTATGTACTCCTCTAATCGGCCCTTTTTAATTGTTCGAACAAATAGAACAGGGACAGAATAGTTTACCGTTTTTGATGACCATGAGCTGATTTGAAACAAAATCGATGAATTGTTTGATGCTTGCCTTGTATTCCTCCGTAATTTGACATGTCGTTGGATCATGCATATCCTTATCCATCCATGCTCGAGTATAATAGTGGGAAGAAGAAGATGAAGTCATTTTACTTTTTTGCAGTAAGTGAGAGAGAAGAAGTAAGAAAAATAAGTGAGGGGAAGCGGATCTCGGATGGTAATATATAACAAAATTTTCCGACGGCAAACCGACGAAATTCCGACGGATTCTGATGAATAGTGCAACGGCTATAAACGGCTATAAAACGGTAACAAAATTCACCGACGGATTTCCGACGAACAACCTAAACCGTCGGAAACTAACCGACGGCATATTATCGTAGGGTATTTGTCGGTTATTTCCGACGGATAACCGACGGTTTAGGTTGTCTGTCGGAAATCCGTCGGTTATTTCCGACGGACAGTCCTTGTCGTCGGAAATCCGTCGGTTATTTGGGACGGACTTCCGACGATTTCTCTTCGTCGGTTTTTTCTGACGGTTATCCGACAAATATCCGCCGGTTTGGTATTTTCTTCAAATTTTTGTCGGATATCCGTCAGAATTTTTCCGATGGGTAGGTTTCCGTACCCATCGGAAATTCCGTCGGACAATGCGCTGTCTTCTTGTAGTGATGATCTTTTAATTCACATATTCATCTTAGAAATTACTTTAGCTTGACATTGTTTCGTCTATTTTGTAGGGTTCTCTATAAGCCTACAGAGAATTCACTCGAAGTGAAGAAGGGGATGTTGTAGGTAATACTAGAAGAACAAGGGGTGCATAAATTTTTTCTTACTTTGCAACTCATACGAGAAATTTATTGTTGTTGTTCCTAAAGAATAAAAAGTGTCAATCAAACAATTTATAAGTAAAAAGATATCCTAGTGCAATTCATATATACTACCAAAGTCGGTGTATATTTGACTTTTTCTTATGTGAAGATATGAAAATATTTAGCGACTTACCTCACTTGTTTTCGATATTATATGATGACCAATGTTTCATTCGTGAGACTGTGGGACATGGGAAGCAAAGATGAATGGAGACCAAATTAGCAAAACAAAGCATTAATTGCAATCAATTGCAGTGTGCATAATCTTGTCTTAACAAGTGAAAGAATTTTGTTCATACTAAGTTAACACACCTAAATACCAGGGAAAAAAAAACTAAATAATGATGGCGTGTTCTTCGTTTACTTTTTTTTTTAAGTGTTCCTATAGAGAGGTTACAATCAACCTCAAGAGGGGAAGGTAAGAAGGGAAATTACAGATATAATCATCTAAAGAGAAATGTACTGTTGCAATTACTTTAGCTTTAGTTGGTAAAACTTCCAAACTAACGATTTGTATGTTCCTAATGGTTCAAAGATTGAAGGTTAAACATTTCTGGCTGTGATGTTGCTTCCTTTGTTTAGGTCATGAAAAAAATGGCCTAAGAAAAACATTACTTATTAACATAAGATTAATGTTCGTAATTTATACCTATACTAAACTGTTAAATCCTAGATCATTTCAAATTTTACAACCACAAATTCCGACGATTCTACGAATACTCTTTGATCCGTCTTGTCTGAAATAAGGCGCAATAATAATTAGAGATACAAACTATAATGACACACAATTATCTAAAAACTACTAGAATGACACAACCCAAATCAGATGGACTAAAATGACACACATTTTTGGTAAAATGACCATATACCCATAGTCAAATTTTTTATTTTTTTTGTGTGCCATTTAGCTGATTTTTATGGTAATTACATTCTCAAATACATTATAGGGCTTATTGCTAAAATAGACCACTATTTGGTCTTAATTGCAAATCTAGACCCCTTCATTGCCTCCTCCTCCTCCATAATTTTCGGACCAATACCTCCTCAATTCAA
>OVAF01000637.1:27055-37311 GCA_900406245.1 Odontarrhena argentea | reverse complement strand
CGCTCCTTCTTCTCCGGTGCGTCACCACCACGCTCGATCTTCTTCCGTCACCGGGATGTCAAACGTTAAGCGAGCACAGAACGTCGCTGCTAAAGCTGCTGCTCAGAGACTTGCTAAAGTCATGGCTTCACAAACTACTGATGACGACGATGATGATGATGATGATGTTGGTGGGGATGATTTAGGTTTCCGTTACGGTGGTGCTCCTCCTCCTTTATCCTTCACGAGAAATAGTGCTTCTTCTACGACTACGAGACCTAAGCCTGTTGCTTCCTCTGTTCTTCCTCCTCCTAAGATCGCTAGATCTTCCTCCCCTGCGGTAAAATTGAGAAACTTTCTTGGATTCTATACAACCCAAGTTGCCAAATTTGTTCATTTCTTTATGAGATTTGAGGACTTTTGGTTTTTAGTTTCCAATTTTGGAATGTGAGATATTGATTAGTGATTGAGACCTGATTGTTGAAAATTTGGAAATGTAGTAGTGTTATGGATGTTCTAATTGGATAAATTGTTTGGTGATTGTGGAAATCTAGTTATCTCGGAACTCTCCAGCAGTATCTGTTCGAGCATCACAACCGCCTGTACCGCCGAGTAAACTGTCTCAGAGGATTCCAAGTACCAATGCATCACCAGTTGTGACTCCTAAGAATCAGCAGGCTGAAAAGAGGTGAGGAGAATTTCTGAAATTATCTTTGTATTACGATTGGTTGAGTTTGTTTGTAAGAGTGGAGATTGTGATTCATTGCAGGGTTTTACCTGATGTTGGGCAGCTTAGTGCAAAAGATACGAAAGATCAGCATGAAGCATCCGCACTTCGTGATGAAGTATATTTTCTGTTTACTATCATGTGTTGATATTTTACGGAGAATTTTGTAGTTGGAAACTGACGGGTTCTTTGCATCACAGCTTGATATGTTGCAAGAGGAGAATGAGAGTATTCTGGAAAAGGTAAAAAAGTCTTCTCTGGTTTGATAATTTATCTATCTTCAGAGTAAGGTTATTATATGTTTGAGCATATTAACAGCTTAGGCTTGAGGATGAGAAATGCAAGGAAGCAGAAGCCAGGGTGAGAGAGCTTGAAAAACAGGTAAAATAAACTTGCATTTGAACAAATCTTTGTTTTCTTTTAAATTGTTCTCACCCTTAAAAAAACTGTAGGTTTCTTCTCTGGGAGAAGGTGTATCGTTGGAAGCTAAGCTTCTGAGCAGGTAGTCAATATAAATATTATTTATTGTCAGTTTTCGTCTTTTTCCTGTTGGATTGAGATCTTTACATGAATGTACTGTGTCTCAATGCTGCAGAAAAGAAGCTGCGTTGCGCCAAAGAGAGGTAGTCCAAATTCTGAGCTCTCTCAGGATTTGCTATTACGTGGTTTTGCTTCCAAGTACGTACATTTTGTGCTGGATTTTCGATTCACCACCATTTACTCTATGACAGGCGGCCCTTAAAGATGCAAGGCAGAACAGAGATGGTACTAATAAAGAGACTATTGCTCTTCGGTCTCAAGTAGAGGTAGGCCATTGTTTCAGTCCGTGGCACATTTACTATGAGGTGCTAGTTAATGAAACTGTAGGATTCTTATATGTTCTATGTTTCCTTTTGTTTCAGAATGCAAAACAAGAGACTGCGGCTGTAGTAGCACAACTTCAAGGAGCAGAATCTGAAGTCAATGCTCTACGAACAATGACACATAGAATGATATTGACCCAAAAAGAGATGGTTTGTTTTCATGTTTTTGTGCACTCTATACATAAACATTGGGTGCTGGTGGTTAAGTTACACACACTCGTATTGCGTTTCAGGAGGAAGTTGTCCTTAAGCGGTGCTGGCTAGCTCGGTACTGGGGCTTAGCTGCCAGATATGGTAAGGGGTAGATGGGGATATAACAAACTTACCTGCTTAGTGATGTGCCTAGAACTTTTGTTCCATCATTTATATTTGCTTCTTGACATCTGTGCATATTCACATTTCAGGCATATGTTCTGATATTGCTACATCCAAGTATGAATACTGGTCATCTCTGGCACCTCTTCCTTTTGAAATTGTACTATCAGCTGGGCAGAAGGCTAAGGAAGAAAGTTGGGAAAAAGGCAAGCAATAACTCAGCCATTTATTTTCTCTTCTAAGATATCTGTTGTGGTACATTCTAGAATTTTGATTATCACTTCTCATTACTGTATTGGCTATGAAAATATCTGACTAGATTCTGAGGAGAATGAGAAGAGGAGCCAGCTCGTTCAAGATATAAATGATCTAACTGGAGAAGGAAATATAGAAAGTATGCTCTCTGTAGAAATGGGTCTAAAGGAGCTAAGTTCTTTAAAGGTTTATTCTTACTCTCTTTCTGGTTCTGAGGTTTTGGTTCATTTCCCCTGTCTTTCATTTTTCTCATGGACTATGCTCATTCTTTTGAAGGTGGAAGTTGCCATTACTATTACTTTAGCCCAGCTAAGGTTGGCCAATACTGTTCGACTGTCTGATCCCGGTGAGCTTCTGTAGAAGCGTCTTGATTAAGCTTTTGCTTATAATTTATGTTGCTCGCTGCATTGGCTTACATTTGTATTTTGTGGTCGTTTTCTTTCAGAGTTAAAATCACCAGGTGGTCCTAAGTCTATGGAGGCACTTGGTAAGTTTAATTAGCTTATATGACTGATAATATAGGTCACCATCTTTGTGTTACAAAATTCGAAATATGGAGTAGAGCATAATCAACATAATTACAGTGACAAACTCTTCATACAATCAAAAAGTATTACGTACGCATAGATTAAATGTCAGTATTCTGTGTTGAGATTTTACATATACTACTCCAACAAAGAGTGCAGCCAGTTCTTGTTATTCTTGAGGACAATTCTGACCTCAATCTGTGGTTCTTTGCAGAATTAAGTTCAGAGGAGTCTGAAGATGTTCTCTTCAAGGAGGTACAGAACCACAACCTCTTTCTCACTTTCTCTCATGGGCTTTTCCTTCTTCTGCTTCCTGCTATATGTTCCCTTTTGCATAGTTTTCTGTTCTTCTATGCATCCTTTGGATCTACTGAGATATCTTTATCAGCTCAATCTTTTGGCCTTTCTCTGATCTCAGTCTTGTGTATCATTTTGAACTTTTGACAGGCTTGGCTCACATACTTCTGGAGAAGAGCCCTATCCCTTGGCATAGAAGTGGACATTGCGAGAAAACGTCTTCAATTCTGGATCAGTAGGAGCGCACATTCTCCATCTTCACATGATGCCATGGAAGGTACAGTCTAAAATACCATATTCCTCTCAACTAAAAGTGGTGTATTTATAAGACATTTACTAAATTGGTGAGTTCTAATTTTTAGTTGAGCAAGGGCTAACAGAGCTACGAAAGCTGCGGATAGAACGTAGGTTGTGGGAAGCCTCCAGGTCCAACCAGTAGTTATGTCCTTGAATCTAAGTATTCCGGAACAGTCATGTTGCCACAGCTCTAACAGTACTGTATATTGTATGTGCTTTTCCTTCTGGTCTGGTTCGAGCACTTTGCAATGGGGATAATGTTAATCCAGTTTTGTAAACCAAATGATTGTATTACACACACTAGTTTTCACATATAGTACAGTATATCCACGTTTGTACCCTCTGAGTCTCTGACCATCGATTTGCAGACTCATTCTTATTGAATTTCTATCCAATTTTAAGTATCTACAGCCTGATAAATCGTAGTGATACACATCACCATTCACCAATAGTCCTTGCAAGAGCAGTGCCCTTCCTTGAAATGGTGAAACCTTCTGGAATCTCGGATGACAATTTCACGCCCTGCAACCAAAGACACATGCTTTGCAAATTCATGACAATCTGGGCATGCCCGGAGATTTTTGAACACCTTTATAGGTGCACGGGCATTGCCATTCACCGATATCAACCCATATGCAATGGCAAGTCTCTCGCTATGATCAAGAAGCTGTTCTCTTCTTTCTGTCATACTACACTGAAACACATCACCTTCCATAAAATCATCAAACTCCTTGAGCTTCTCATAGATCTCCGGAGTTTGTGGATGGTGTTTATCACCCACTATAAACCGATGAATCTTGCCCTTTTCTCTGATCCAGCTGCAGCTCAGTTCTTTCTTTAACATTCTCTCATTCATTAGTTTCATCATTTCAGCAGCTTCTTCCCATTTACCAGCCCTGGTATACAGATTAAACGGTAGAACATATCCAGCCGTATCTTCTGGATCGAGTTTGCGAAGTTCCTCACCAGCAATCTCGCCCAACTCAAGATTCTTATGGGTCCAACACCCACTTAGAAAGCATTTCCAACTCATTGCATCGGGTTCAAAAGGCATGCCCTTCATAAATTTGAGAGATTCGTCTAATAGTCCCGCACGGGCATAAACGTCAATCATACAATCATAATGGTCAATAGTCGGAGTCACGTTATATTTTCCAAGCATCGTGTCCAAGTAATTCTTGGCCTGTGCAACAAGGCCTGCATGGCTGCAGGCGGTTAAAACTGCAATAAATGTAACTGAGTTTGGCTTCATACCACAACTCACCATTTTCTCAAACAATCTGAGAGCTTCAGAGGCATTTCCATAGTATGCATGACCTGATATAAAAGCAGTCCAAGCAACAATGTCGGGGTTGTCCATTGACTTAAAGACTTCATGGGCGTCATCTAAGCATCCACATTTTGAATACATCGTAATAAGAGCGCTTTCTCCATACTGAGATCCAATCAGACTCCTTTTTATAGCATCTGCATGGACTTGGCCACCAACGTTGCAATCTGCAAGTACCGAACATGCTTGGAATATGCTAGTATACGTGAACGAATTTAAAACCGCTGCATCTTTGCTTCTCAAAGACTTGAAGGTTTTAACAGCATCCTCAAATTGACTCATTTGGCAGTATCCAGAAATGATTGCGCTCCAGGAAACATCGTTTGGTTCATGTATTTTTTCAAATGCACGACAAGCAGACTCGAAACTGGAACATTTGATGTAAAAATCAACAAGCGGAGTTCCAACCGAGACTTCAGATTCCATTCCAACCTTAGCGACGCAGGCATGAATTTGCTTGCCAAGATTAAGCTCCTCAAGAGAAGCACATGCTTTAAGAACAACTGAAAACACAAAACGATCCCATTCTACACCTTCCGTTACCAAATCCACAAATAGTTTTAAACTCTCTCTCGCTCTTCCAGCTTGAGTATAGCCTACCATCAACCCCGTCCAAGCCACCGGTTTCTTCAATATCATCTTATCAAACAATAGCTTAGCACCAGCTAACCAACCACATTTCACATACATATTCAAGATCCCAGTCTCTATAGATGCATTACCACATAACCCAGCACGTATAACATGACCATGAATCTGTCTACCGATACCTAAATCCCTAGGCTTTACCAAAGATTTCAAGAGTGTAGTATACACAGAAGAAGTAGGCGTATCTCCTGACTCTAACATCCTCGAAAGCAAACCAACAGCTTTACCCAAAACCCCTTGTTCCGCATAAGCAGATATCATCGTCACACGAGAGACAGTATTTAACTCAGGCATTTCACCGAACACTTTATCCGCATCTTCCAAACTCCCACACTCACAATACATGTGCAACACACAGTTCTGAAGAGTCACAGAAGGATTCTCTAAAGCCATTCTCATACGATTGTGCAAGAGTCTCCCATGAGATAAAGATCTCAATTCTCTACAAGCCTCAAAGAGACACTGGTAAGAATAAGGGGTAATGGAGACTCCAGCTTTATCCATTTCTTCGAAAAACTTAAACGCTTCGTTGAGTTTCCTGTTCTTCGACAACGAAACTAAATGAAGATTCTCGACTTGTCCTTGCTTATGCTCGATTTTGACAGAGGAAGTGGTGGATTTCAGAGAAACCCATGACGGAATTTGATCGAAATTGGCGGTTTTTGTAGTAGGAACTCGTGATGGGATATACGAGGACTGTAAAGTGAGAATCGTCATGCTTGGCTGATGAGCAGTTCTACCAAAGTTTAAAGCTTTTGAGCAATGGTGGAGACAAAAATACAAAGACGCGGGACAAATGCGAGACGTATCGAGTTTAGAACTCCAAAGCAATATGAGCAACGGGCCAAATCAAATCAATCGTTGGTAACAAAACGACAACTATTTGGTGTGGGCTTTTCAGTCCGGATAAATTGATCTAACAAGATTTGAACCAAACTGATCTGATCAAATCTAAACCGAACCCATTTGTTTACATCCGACAGAAGTGAGTTGAATTCCATTCGAATACCAAACAGTATTAAGTACAAAAGGTTCAAGAAATCGCTAGAGGATTACTAGGCGATTAATCGGAGTCTCGAAAGCGTTAAACAAATATTTGATCGTTTATGTACTTCTAATTGGGAAAATTGAATTCATCAGTTCTAAAGAAACCTGTGAAAATAAATTTATTTAAGTTGAACTTTAGTTATACCATTGTTAGAACGTTCTCATAAAACATGATAGACTGCTGAACTAAGCACATCCAAACTGACACTTACCTTAAGATGAAAACTACAAATAAAAACTGACTCATAATGTGCCTGAAACTTGGCACAATTCAAAGACAAATATGAACAGCCACAAGTAGAAACTGATTAATATTTTTGTTTACTTGTGCAACAAGCCAAGACACAAACTCATCTAAAACATAGATACGACTCTTAACAACCGAACTAAACTTAATACGAAAAAATCGACCGAGCTAAACTGCAATCAAATCTTCTGGTCTTGGAATCATCGCCGCCCCTTGTCTTATACAATTTTTTTTTGCATTGTTCCTTAGGACATGTAAAGATCTTTACACCGAATATTGACCAGAGGAAATCTGGTAGTTTCACATAGCCATATTGCACATAAAATCAAGGACGTTAATGATGATTTCTGTTTCTGCTCTCTACAGTGTGCTCCTCTGTTTTTACAATTTTACGTAACGTTGGATGATTTATTCCACAATTAATTGTTAAATCCTCAAAAATAAATTATTTCACTAACTTGTAAAAGTAGAAATGACTCAATGAGAGAATTATTATTTCACTAACTTGTAAAAGTAGAAATAACTCAATGAGAGAATTATCTTTTGTGCTCCACTGTTACTAATGGAACAATCCTATTTAAGCTTTGCCTTCCTTTTTCCTTTTTAATTCCAAGTATCTCAGATTTTGATGGAGACATCGAGTTTGATCACTAGTTCCTTCCTAAAACTCGTTTTGCTTTTCGCCGATTTCATTGAAAATTTACACATGCATATCTACTTTATGCTTTTTACATATTCATATTTGAGATTTGTTGAAATTAATTTTGTCTTTCTTTCTATGAAAAGAAGCTTTCTGTATTGCTAGTTGTTAGTGTAGGACCCAATTATTGACCTTCTTGCAAATTTATGATATTGGAGTCATTGACCTACTTTCTAAGTCAATCGAGTCGACGTTCTTTCTTCCAATATATCCAATCCTCTTGTGATAGTTTTAATCATGTTTCCATCATATGCTAACTTATTACTTATGGTTTCTCCTTTTCTCCTTACTACTGTTGTTGCTGCTGCAACAGGATTGTTCACCCTTTTCAGAAAATGCAGATTTCATCAAAATAATAAAGAAGAGGACACTTCTTCTTCATCAGTAATTTCTCCACCTTCTCCGTCTCTCATTTGGACCCATCATGTCTTTACTAGCTTCCGCGGGGAAGATGTCCGCAGAGACTTTCTCAGTCACGTTTTGGTGGAGTTTCAAAGAATGGGAATCACTCCTTTCATTGATAATGAGATCAAAAGAGGAGAATCCATCGCTCCTGAGCTCGTTCGGGCTATTCGAGGGTCGAAGATTGCGATTATCTTGCTCTCTTGGAACTACGCTTCTTCGAAATGGTGTCTTGACGAACTGGTGGAGATTATGAAGTGTAGAGATGAGTTAGGTCAAACTGTCATGGTCATTTTCTATAAAGTGGATCCATCTCATGTAAAAACGCTCACCGGAGATTTTGGAAGAGTCTTTAGAAAAACTTGTGCTGGTAAATCAAAAGAGGATACTGGGAGATGGAAACAAGCTTTACAAAAAGTGGCCACGGTCGCTGGTTATCATTCAAACAACTGGTTGTCTTTCAAAACACATCAAACTATATAAATGTGTGATTTGCCATGGTTAACTTATTCTAATGGATGTATTGATTGCATTCATTGTCAGGGATAATGAAGCGGCCATGATAAAGAAAATCGTCGGTGATATTTCAAACAAGTTGAACAATTCCATTTCATCAAGTGATTTCAACGGGTTGGTTGGGATGAGAGCTCATTTGGAAAAACTAGAGCGATTGTTATGTCTAGACTCAGATGAAGTGAGGATGATCGGAATCTGGGGCCCTCCTGGGATTGGGAAGACCACGATTGCTAGAGTTGCATACAACCAACTCTCCAGCAGTTTCCAACTAAGTGTTTTTATGGAGAATATAAGATCAAACTATAGTAGACCTTATTTCGATGACTACAGCACAAAGTTACAATTGCAACAACAGTTTATGTCTCAAATAACCAACCAAAAGGATATGGTGATTCCTCACTTAGGAGTTGTCCAAGATAGGTTGAAAGACAAGAAAGTTCTTGTGGTTCTTGATGGCGTGGACCACTTAATACAACTACATGCGTTGGCGAAAGAAACTTGGTGGTTTGGTCCCGGGAGTCGAATTATCATTACAACACAAGACCATAAACTTTTAAGAGCACCTGCCATCAACCATATTTACAAGGTGGGTTTTCCACGATTCGATGAGGCTCTCCAAATCTTGTGCATGTATGCTTTTGATCAAAATACCCCTAAAGAGGGTTTTGAGGAGCTTGCTTGGAAAGTTACAAGACTTGCTGGTGCTCTCCCTTTGGGATTAAGGGTTATGGGTTCCTATTTTCGAGGTATGTCCAAGAAAGAGTGGGCAAAATCACTACCAAGATTAGAGACGAGCCTTGACGGTGATATAAGAAGCGTTTTGAAGTTCAGCTATGACGCTTTGGATGACGAAGATAAAGATTTATTTCTTTATATAGCTTGTCTTTTCAACCATGAAGAGATTGAGATAATCGAAGAGCATCTTGCAAAGAAGTTCTCTGAAGTGAGGCAAAGGCTTAACGTCTTAGCTGAGAAATCTCTCATATATATCAACTCGAGATATATAGATATGCATAGTTTGCTAGCAAAGTTAGGGAGAGAAATTGTTCACAAACAATCTATTCATAAGCCAGGACAGCACCAGTTTTTGGTCGATAAAAGAGAGATATGTGAAGTACTAACTGGTGATGCAGCAGTAAGTTCGACAATTAGTCTTTCCCTGCATTCAAAATTTTAGTTTATTTGATAACTAACCTCCTTTATCTTTCTCCTAATTTTTCATTCTTCAGGGTAGTAAAAGTGTCATAGGCATAGATTTCAGCTATGGGGGAGAAGAACTAGATATAAGTGAGAGAGCCTTTGAAGCAATGCCTAATCTTCGATTCTTAAGTTTCTATGGAAAGCGTGATACACTCAAATTACCGCGAGGTCTCAAGTATCTATCCGGTAAACTTCAAATTCTAGCGTGGAGTCATTTTCCATTGACATGTTTGCCTTCAATTGTGAACTTGGAGAGTCTTGTCGAACTACACATGCCTAATAGCAAGCTCGAAAAGATGTGGGAAGGAATTCAAGTAAGCAGTTCTGATTTTATTTCTCTATATCTTGTCTTGAAACAAAAAAGACTGACTTTTCCATGAACTACAATTTTTATTTGAATCAAATACTAATAGCATGCAAATGTTTTATGTCTAGTGATTTTTTTTATATGTTTACTACTGAGCATATGAACATACATGTTCTTTTAATATGTATATGTACAGCCGATTCCAAATCTCAAGTGGATGGATTTGAGTTGGTCTGTAAACTTGAAAGAGCTTCCTGGTCTCTCAACTGCCACTAATCTTCAGAGATTGAATCTTAGTTATTGCTCTAACCTGGTGAAGCTCCCCTCCACTATTGGGAATGCCAAAAATCTAGAGGACTTGGACCTGAGTAATTGCTCAAATCTGGTGGAACTTCCTCATTCTATTGGAAACCTTCAGAAACTGCAAAAGTTGAGAATAGGAGGATGCTCTAAACTAGAGGTTCTTCCAACCAACATCAACTTGGAATCTTTGGATGAACTTGATTTCACTGATTGCTCGATGTTGAAAAGTTTTCCCGAGATCTCCACAAACGTTAAAGTTCTCAAGCTCTTAGGCACCGCAGTAGAATATGTGCCTC
>OVAF01000637.1:0-18168 GCA_900406245.1 Odontarrhena argentea | reverse complement strand
TTTTTTTTTTTTTTTGGCAGCTCATATGAAAGCTTTTATAAACCAACATTTTATGCTTTTTCATATGACAGACAGTTTTAACTAGCATTGTGGTGAAACGCAATGTGACCATGCTGGATATAGCAAGCACCCGAATGCTTGGTCAGGTTGGCTTTCTCGCGAAGGTAAAAATCCGGCGAAAGTTTCAGAAGTTCATTCCTTAGAACTCATTTTATTGTTGCAAGGTCTGAACGATGGTCTGCTCCAGCCTAAATTTTTTTGGGTACTGTTAATAATCAACATTGCATGCACACCGTACTCTTTTGGCCAGGTATTTTCGATATTTGAGGACCTTGAAATATCTGTTGATGTTGTTGCCACTAGTGAAGTCAGTATATCTCTGACACTGGACCCTTCAAAACTCTGGAGCAGAGAACTGATTCAACAGGCAAGTTCTTGTCGAATCACCCCCAACACTTTATTTTCCAATCCATATGTGCGTGTCTATTCAAAGGCCTTTTCTTTCTTCATCTTTTTGTAACAGGAACTTGATCATGTAGTTGAAGAGCTGGAGAAGATCGCAGTGGTGAATCTTTCAAAAGGAAGAGCGATAATATCTCTAATTGGGAATGTTCAACATTCCTCCCTGATTTTAGAGAGGGTTAGATCTTAGCTCCTTGAAGGTTCTCACAAAGACAGAAAGATTTTTTTTACGCTTTTTACCTAATTGTTTATATACTCCGCGCAGGCGTTTCATGTTCTTTGGACCAAAGGTATTAATGTCCAGATGATATCACAAGGAGCATCCAAGGTAACGCACTACTTATCACAAAACTTTCTTTCCGTAATCACCTAACAAATTTCTTTCTTGTGGTAAACTCGTGCAGGTAAACATTTCCCTTATAGTAAACGATGCTGAAGCCGAAGGATGCGTGGAAGCTCTTCACAAATCCTTCTTTGAGAGCGGTGACCTCTCAGAGTTATTGACACAACCCAGATTTGGCAACGGGGCACCTGTTAGGACAATGCAAGTAGAAAACTGACACGAAGAGCTCACTGTTTGATCATCATTTTTCCTTGTATTGCTTCTAAGTAGTATGTACGGTCATCGAGAAGTTCTTGTTATCTACCGGCTCTTGTAATACATATAGGTAAGGGAGCTGTTGTAAGACCTAATTCTTGGACCATTTGCGTAATCAGAGTTTAGCCACTGCGGGAAAGAGAAATATATTGATGTAACTACAGATGCTTGGATTATATGGATTGGGTTCACAAATAAATTTGTTACAAGAACATTTGGCTAAAAGCTGTGCAGTTGTGTAAGCATGTGGACAAGCTCATCACTTGACGGCCGGTCTGCTGGAAAATCAGAAAGGCAGATAATGGTGATTCTTAAAGCCATTAACATCTCGTCTTCCTCCACTTCCTCCCCAAGAATACTCTTATCTAACGCTTCTCGTGCTTCCCCGGATTGCTGCAAATGCTTTAGCCACTGTCCTAAGCTGCCTCCGCTTGCAGCCTCTCCACCGAAAGGACCTGCTGGGTCTCGTCCAGTCAAAAGACCACCCAGTATCATCCCGAAGCTGAAAATGTCGCTTTTGTCTGTGTATCTGTCATAAAGATTTGCATACTGTTAGTAAAACTTAAGAAATACAAGTCAGCTGAAAGGCGATTGCGTTGATTTGAAGCACCTGTTACTTTGCGAAGACTCAGGAGCAGAGTAGCAAGATACCGCTGTGTTTGAACTAGGCATGATCTTGGCTAGCCCGCAGTCAGCAAGCCTCGGCTCAAACTCAGAATCCAACATCACATTCGTAGGTTTCAAATTATAATGAAGAATCTGCGTCTCGCAACTGAAATGAAGATACTGAAGCCCTTTCACAATTCCAACAGCAACTCTAAGCCTAATCTCCCATCCGAGCTCTATCTCCTTCGCTCTAACCTTACTCATCACATCCTCGAGACTACCATTCGGCATATAATCATAAACAAGAGAGAACTCATCCGATTCCCGAACATAAGCTCTTAAGCTCATAAGATTCCTATGCCTCAACCCAGCAAGAAGCTCAAGCTCCTTCTGCAACCTCCTCTTAACCGACTTACTACTTGACTCTGGTGAGCCATTACCTTCAAGTGAGCCAAGTCTCTTAACCGCAACCACTAGACCATTATCAAGCACCATCTTGTAGTACTTACCATTAGGATCAGAGCCAAGCAACTGAATACCATTCCCTAAAGCTACATGAAGAGACTTGGGTGTAATCTTTGGTGAGAACACGACAGGACCTTTGAGAATTGGAGTCTGTTTCATGTACTGAACAATGCAACGAACCAAGAAAGCTAACACTAGAGCTGAAACCAAACCAGTAAAAATCCCTGACACGATACTAATCACAATAACCTTAGAAGTGATTCTTGATTGGAGTGGTGGAGAGGAAGATGGAGTAGTGGATAAGTGTTTCACAGTTCTTCGACGACAACTTGTGCTCGTTGCTCTTGAGGCCAAGACTAAGAAGAAACAGAAGAAGAACATTAGATAAATAGTGTTTCTTCTTCTTAGCTCCATTTCCAAAAGAATAGACACGAATCTGAGAAGAGCCCAGAAAGCTGAAACTGTTGAAAGCTAAAAGAAGCAAGAAAAGGTTTAGTCTTTTTTATCAGCTACAGTGAAACTTCCCTATCCTCTTTCTCCCAAACCACATACATAAACCAATGAGAAACCCGTCAAAGAAAGAGAAAAATGGAATTAAAACTCAAAAATCTTCACAAAGAAGATGAAACAGAATCAATTGACTCATAGATTCTTATATGAAAATACCCCAAAATAAATTAAGGAAAAAAAAACCCACAGTTTATTCTTGATAAGGGGGGACACAAAAGTATCAAACTTTCTCAAAATTACCCCCAAAAAATAGCAAAGAACAAACTTCAATGAAGTTTTTTTTTTTTTTTACTAAATCTGTGGTTGGAAGATGAAACAAACAAACAAAACTGTTTCAGCTCATTTTAATCCAGTTACAAAACAAACAAGACACACAAAAACACTCTCTCTCTCTCTAGACTCTCTTTCCAAGACACAGTATCTGCGAGACTATGACTCTCTCTCCTCGCCAAAGAAAAAAAGCATGACTGAATCCGTTACTACAGCCAAAACACTTGTTGGGTTCCCGCCTTGGAGTGGGGACCCACATTGTCAGATTGGTATGGTAATAAACCGGGCCCCACTTGACACGTAGGCGGATAAAAGGCTCAGCTCAAGTTGCTGTCATGAGTGGCCGAAAGCTAAAGACATCGAGTCTCGTGAAGAGAGGGAATGAGAAAATGAGATCTTGAACGTTGATTTGCATAGATCTGGACCGTTGGATCGGAGAGAGGGGGGCTCGAGAATTTGTGTACTTTTTTGTCTTAGCGTGTGAGATTTTTATTACTACAACAAAAGTGGTTTCCTTTGTTTGTCTGAGAATAATTTTTAGATGCTTTTTTCCTCTTTTTCTTTGCTTAAAATTATTATATTTTTGGGAGGGTTAAAGGATAAAGCTTTGTGTGAACTGCTTTTATTCAAAGTGATTAGTGAGGTCTTGTTTTCAGATTTGAACACATTCTAAAAAATAATAATATATTCGGCCCGATGTCTCGGTAACATAACTAAAAACCATAATTAAGAGTTGTATTTAGTGNAATGGTAAGCTCTGATACCATATTTTTAATGCGGAACTAATGGTAAGCTCTGATACCAAATTTCTTAATGCGGAATTAATTGCTGTTTAGTTGTACTAGTGGGTTGTACTTAGTTGTACTAGTGGGAGTATTATAGCTCGATGTTTTTACTATTTTGCACTTGAGAGCATTATAGACCATTTTGTTTCTATGGAGAGTATTTTAGCCAATGATCATATTAGGAAACCTTGGTAAGTGATTATTTTGCTAACGGCTATATTCATTTTGAAAAGTTCAATTACTAAAAATCCTAATCATCCTCTAATTATTAAAAAAAAAGAACACATTTGCATTTAAATAAATCGCAACACAACATCAAAAGAATTAAAGTTATTAAACTCCATTCAATCCAAATAAACGTTTAATTTAAATGGGCCATTTAACATCCTCGTTTATACCATTCACCTGTTCAGTTTTTGGTCAACAATTATGATTAGCTCTACTTTTTTGTTTTTGGTCAGATTCAAAACAAAAGCTAGACCACAATTTGATAGCTAATGAATAATTATGGTTAACACTCTTTCAGAAATGAACAAACGGTAAGTGGCTTACAGGTTACACATGAAATGATAAACTCAGGATGATACAAACCCATATATCAAACACAACACAACACAATACACTAATTACCCAATAAGCAGCCTATCATCCATTACAAAACATCAATACATAACTTACTTTAATTGGGGGCTAAGCTAAGCTTGCTTGAGACCATCAGAGGCCCTTCTTTAGTGTTGATTGGCTCTTATAACCGTGAAACATAGCTCAGAAGTCGGAAAGATCTATATGTCGATGAGCTTCTGTATCTTTATCATCAGCATTGTCTGAGGTTGTAACCGTTTGTATCTGAAAGGATTGCGAGGACTTCTGTATCTGTAAATTTCGACTCTGCAGCCATGTCGAGAGCAGTCTTGCCCTCTCCATTCATAGCTTCTGGGTCTGCTCCCCTACAAAATTAACCAAAATTGTGGTGAGACATAAACCTTTCCAAAAGCATTTAGCCAGAAAAGATATTGAATATTTTGAATCAGCGGCTCAAAGAAGAACCAAGTTACCTCGTGAGTAGAAGTCTTGCTACTACCGCTTTGCCTCTGAGAATACAATAGTGCAGTGGTGTTTGACCACTTGAATCTCTGGCGTTTACATTTGCACCATATTGCAGCAAAAGCTCCACCATTCCAATGTCTGCCTTTTCACAAGCACAGTGAAGCAGAGAGCAGCCTCTGGATTCCTCAGTAGGAATAGTTGACGAGCCACCCAAGGAAGTTCTATCAAGTAACTCATTTCTTAATCTGAGGAGAACATCCTCACGCTTTGTCCTCTCTGGTTTCAACATTACTCTAGAAAGTGTCAAGGAAGAGCTGGAAGATGATTCGTCATATACAGAATTTACATCCGCTTCACCATTGACAATAAGTCGGTAAACAGCCTTTTTATCATTGCCACAAACTGCGTCCCACATTTGTTGAGCAACTGATTGCGGGAAATCGCAGTCTCTCGATCTCCGGACAAATAGCTTCTCAGCATACTGTGAAATGGCAAAAAAGAAGTTGAAATGCACTATCCTGTACATAGCCTATGACTTAGCAACAAGAGAATGCCACAAATCTAGATATTAAATGCATTTTTAACTGGACTGTTACTATGAAATATGCACTCCCTCGAGAGAAAAATAGCTTCATGTATCTCTGACATAAGGAATCATATAAAGGGTAGAAGCTTCAAAACCTTTGCTTGTATATACTTCTCCTTGATAGATATCATATCAGCATAGCTGGGTTTTCCAGTGACCAGCACCCTTGATTTATCAGACCTGCGCATAATGTAACAATCATTATGTCTAGTCATGACTAAGGTTCTTATAGCTTTGTATGAGAATGCAAAATTTTTAATCATAAATGGAGTTCTTACCCTGTCAAGCCTGGGTCAACATGGTAGGCGCTCCTTGAATGAAGCAATTCCTCCCAGACAGTGTTTGCAAACGTATTTCCAAGAGCTTGGAACAAACTTATAACAGATGGCTCCCATATTTTTACGTCGAGAGTGAGCGACCTAACCTGTAGCAACAGCCAAGTTCAGATTGCTCTAAACTGATTTCACATTGAAGGTTGAGCCATATCTATCACATTTTACCACCACTTTGTCAGTAGTTTATACTCTTAACAATTTAAATTGCTGATGAACATCAAGCCGAGTGTCATTTTAGATTCTGATGGTTCAAGAATTAATTAGTCATTAAGGAACCACCATATATTTGCAAACAATTAAGAGTTCTTGAGATTTACCTTGGATATATGCACACCAAGATTACGGTGAACACCAGAACACTCTATACAGACAAGAACCCCCAGATTTAAAGAAGCCCAGTCTGGTTCTGGAGCTCCACAGTCCGCACATTTGTCATTCCCACAGACTTTTCGCAGAGCATCAATGGGCTTCTCACCCTTTCTAATGGACCGTTGTGGCTGAAAATTTCTTGATGGCCTTTCATGGTACCCCAAAAAGCTTCTCTCACATACATATTCGTCAGTAGTAGGATGATCATATTCAGAACTTTCATATGAGCTACTTTCACTAGCAGACCGATGGTGACCACTTCCCATGGGACTACCAGGAAGACACTAAATTGCAGCCAAAGGGTAATCAACAAATTTGCATTGATAATTAACATGAGCCTGGTCAAGCAAAGAAATAGTAATAATACTTACACGTTCAGGGACTTGTGAACTAAGTAGTGATGCAATAACCCCAGTAATCTTTTCTATCCAATCCATTTGATCGAGTGCACTTTCAGCCTGCACTGACAAACATAAGTAAACACTGAGTGCAAACTATTATAAGTTAGGCAAACATGCAAATATTAAAGGGCTAACGCAGCAACAAACACTCTGAATCAAACCTGCAACGTGTAATTTTTTGTAGGTGAAATTATCCTGAAGCAAAACCTCAGATCTGATTGATCAGCGTCAACTTTAATGGTTGAGGTAAGCAAATTCACTGTGTGACGCGCTACAGATTTTTCATCATGTACTCCAGCACCATGGCTATTCGAGGAAAGCCACCTGCTAAGTAGTCCAGACCCAAGTTCGGAGCTATTTCTCTGTCCAGAAAGCTGGCTGCCAGACCCCTACACATCAAATCAACTAAGTCAAGAGTGTGAAAATAATATATCAAGAAAATATATAAATTATAAAAAAATATAAAAATACAAAACTCACAGATGGTTTGCTACACTGTTTTCGATAATAATACAACATTCCTCGGCTATCAAGAACAAAAAAGCGTCTTTTCCAGTCTCCTCTCAGATTGGAAGACCGTTTAGAGAGATAACCCTGCCGTATTGTTTGCACCTGAAGCACAAAGAAATGTTAGTAGCACTCGCTGGAAGATGTCTCATTCGTATGTAAAAAGATGTTGGCCAACCTTTCCCCTTGCGGCAGATTGCATCACGGCATCTATCATTTTGTGAGAGCTTCTACCAATTGCTTGTATGCCATCTCCATTTGGGGAACCATTAGAACCATTTGAACCCAATCTGCTTTCTCGATCAACCTGTCTTTTGTACTCTTGCATCTTTTCATTAAGTGCTGCTTGTTCATAATTCGATCTTTCTCTGGATTGTTGTGCATAGGTCAAGACCTGCAAATTAAAGAGAAATTATTATGAATTCCTTAAATGCAACTATCTAAGCGTGGTCAACACATTGAATAGCATGTGAAGAAACAAAACATAGTGTTAACTATACAGGGACATATTACTTGAACAATGGATATACAACAAAACCAACCTGATTGATATATGGCTCCATCTGATGCAATAATTCATAACCCTGAAAGTAGCCACATTCAGATTCAGATTTGAGACGATAGCTTTCAGACTATTTTGATATTCACAAGGAACCTACTAAACTTACCTGTTTAAAGTAACGAAGATGTGCATCCATTGTGCCGCTGACTGCTTCCAAAAATTCAAACCTTTTCTTAGCTTCAACATTTGAAAGAGCAGTCACCTGAGCACAAATTAGGGGAAAAAATTGATTAGTGCAACTATAGTATGTAGATTTGAAAGTAATTATCAAGATCAAACAAAGGAATATTACAAGGTTGAACCGAGCTTGCTCAAACATAGACCTTGAAGTGTGAAGTTCCTGACAGTGTCAAAATATGTTAGTTATAACATAGAAAAATAAAAAATACTTGGTACCTGAAATTGGAAACAACAAGCTTTGCTTAAATAATACACCATACCTGTTCTAAAGCAGCGGCAACGTCACTTTTTGTACCTTTCCTCAAAGATAAAAACTTCTCACGGGCCTAAAGCACAGTAGGAAGTGAATTAGTTTATAGAACAAAATGGTTATAAACAGATATAACTTGTCTTCCAGGCTACAAATTTTAATCCTAGAAAAAGTGCTCAAGCAAGCAACACAAACCAAAACTAAATAGGTTTCCATAGATTTATGCACAGCCAAGCACATAAAATAACCATTATCCAGCTTATAATAATAAACTTTAGCCTTCCTCCATTAATGAAGGCATGAAACAGAATTTTTATTGAGCTCCATCCATTGTTTCTAGTTGATATTTATAAGGGGATGTTACATCTAGTAAAGAAAACGCTAGGATGATAATTTGTTGTCTTTCCAAATTATCTTTTTCAGTATGCCCACAAAGTCGAGACAACAAACCCTGAATGAAGGGAAATACCTGATCGTAGGTAAGGCTAGCTTTATCAAAGCGTTTCCGAGCTTCCTGTAGCAAAAAATGATCTCTCAGGATGATGTATCTATATAACCTAGTTAAGCTAGCCTATCTTGAGAAAATGAAAGTACAAAATATTCTGGACTATCCACAATGTGCAGGCAGGCCTAAGAAACTTAACCATATCTTTGGCATTCATCTGACTTTCTCTACATTCAATTCCCTCAGAGTATGTTTCTAAATGTATTTCTTATAGCGAAGGTTAGCAGCAGGAGTGCTAGTTATTCAGCTTCTTTAGGGTTCTAGTGCAGCAATAGCAAATTCAAACTAGAAAAAATGTAAACCTACTTCACATCAAATTAAATGCCTTTTAGTGAAGCTTTGGCAGGTTCATATTTTTCCACTCATGCTTGGCATATTCTTTCAAAGAAATTCTAGTCGGTACTAATACTTCACTGATGCAATTAGAATAATGCAAGCATAGCTAAACTCAAAATTGGAATATCCAGACAAGAGGAAAAATAATACTCATACCTTAACTTCATGCAAATCCATATTGGCAAACTGAAGTAATCTGTCATTCAGTATATGTTCCACCTGACAATAAGAACTTATAAAACTCAAAATCCGAATTTACAAAGACATGCTTTGTTCAGATCTGGAAATGTATACTACCTATATAGAGGCCAGTTCTACCACAGGAAAACAAAACTATACTATGTTGGGGGAGGGGAAGATACAGATAATGTCAACAGTAACAAACTAGCATACCTGTGATCGAAGAACTTCTTTATACGTCCCAATTTCCCTCAACGCAATTGTAAATTTCGTCATTACAGGCCCTGATGCAGCAAGTTAGAGTTTGTCAGCACTTTTAGTAAAACTACATTTCAATTTTCTCTAATTCCAACTGAGATATTCCACCATCAGCAGTAAATTTCGAAACTCAAGCAAAGAGAGGGTGAAGAGAAAGAGCAGGAAAAGAAACTCCACTCCATATAACTTAAGGCCATAAAATAGAGCTTAAAAAGCAGGTTTCATTAGGCTATGTGAAAATCAGTCATACCTCCGAAAGCCACACTTATTGGATCATTATGGCCTCCACCAAATGTTTCGAGTGCACTTGCGAAAGCAATATCCCCATCGTATGCCTCACCTAGCCCTTCACTGGAAAAAACAGAGATATATTTTCATGTCTCTTCGAGCCAGAAGAAAACTCTGAAGGTACAGCTACAAGCCTTAAAGTTGGGAAAACATAGAGCATACGTGTATTTACGGCATCCTTTGTGAAACTTGAGACTTCTTTCCCTCAATATATCCGCACTCTCCTCCATGCTTTGTAACTATTTCAGAAAAATATATCAACTTAAGTGTCCAACTATCAAGACCTCGAGCAACACTGTAAATTAATGCACACATATAGAGGCCAAGCACATAACACAAAAAAATTAAAAATAAAATAACAATAACATATCCCAATTATCAAAGAAATTGCGGTACGGACAACAAAAAATCTAAGTGATTTAGGCACTCCATATAGCGGTAAACGAGTCCTCAACTACAACAGAACAGGTTATGAAAAACTACACAAAGACCTTCCTTTACACTGAAATTGAAATCTTATTCTACCGCTCTCATGGCCTGTAGAGTATAAACAGCAAAATTCCGACTAAAACCAGTAAGCAGCATGATAATACTAGCTTAGAGGACACAAGTGTATCCTAAATCAGAAGTCATAGATCATGGATCATAAGTCATTTCACATTTCATCAACCAACATGACTAATTGACAAGATAAATCCTGAATAGACCGTCCAAGAAACTAAAAGTTAACCCAAAATTCACACTAGTTCAAAAAAGTTCCACTCTAATTTTGGGAGTTAAAATGTCGGTGAACACTCAAAAACTCCAAGCACTAGCACAAAATCCTAAATGGCCCCAAATTTGTATCTATTAAAAACTGAAAAGAACAAATCTTTCCCTAATATGACATAAACCTAAACCTAACACGCTAAAAGACTCAACACATCAAGACAAAAAAGAAACATAAACGGAGGAAAACAAACCTGTTTACGGAACATAGGAGAGTCATCAAGCTTAGTGAAATGCATTTTGAGTAAATGGGTACTTCCAACCAAACACCAATTAACATAAGAATCACTATCTTCTCACACCGACTCCATTAACCAAGACAAAAAGTTGAGATCTTCTCAACCCAAAACTTTCCCAAAATATCCACAAACCCGATGATCTTCCAAAGTCTCGGGCCAAACGTGATTTCAAGCTCTGTTTTTTGTTCTTACGAAACCCAACTCAGTGAAAATCGAGAGAGAAACAAGAAAACAGTGAAGAGTTGAGTTCTCGAGAGAGAGAGACAAAAGAACACATACGCTTCACTGTCTTTGGTGAAATTTTTAACCCACAAAAGGCGGCGAAGACGAAACTACGCCGTTTTAGTTACTCGCCTCGCCGGAGGTGGAGAAAATAATAAAAAGAAATAAAGTTGGTGTGATACGACTTCGTTTCGACGTGGCTCGAGAAGAACAATGACTGTGCTCTTTTTTTGTATCTGTAACAGTGGTCATCTGAGAAAACAAGGACTTGTGCTTAAATCATATATCTCACGCGCTTTTTGGAGCGTGTAATAAAATGAACAAGGCGCGTGTATTAGACACGAGGGTTATGAGAGTGGGTGTGTGTGTGGGACCTGTGGTCTAGTTTGCTTCTCCATTACCTTTTGTTCCGGAGAGACAGAGAGGTCAGTGGGGTATAAATGATTAAAGATTTTTTTTATTATTTTTTTTGTTAAATATTTTTAAAAATTAAACTTGTTAGAAAAAATAATAAAGCAAAAAGAAAATTNTACCTTTTGTTCCGGAGAGACAGAGAGGTCAGTGGGGTATAAATGATTAAAGATTTTTATTTTTATTTTTTTTGTTAAATATTTTTAAAAATTAAAATTGTTAGAAAAAATAATAAAGCAAAAAGAAAATTAGAAAAGTGAAAGAAATTGAAGAAAAATGGACACCAAGATATTACTTTTATGCAGACTTTACAGTCGTATTTGAGGATTTTTGTTGTTTCAAAATCCCTTTTGTTTAATGGAATGTTTTTAATCTCTTGACTCTTGTCCAGCTGCTACAGTATTGTTTAATCATCTTACCAAGATCGTGTGCAACATAGTTTTTTATCCCGTTCAATATAATTTATTGGAATTAAAAAAATGGACTAATAAGTTGTGTTAGATCCAAAAACAAAAAAGTAAATTTCATTCACGTTGGGTCGAGGTTAGGGGTGTCAAAATGGGTAATTTTAAATGGGTCAACCCAACTCAACTCAACCCATAAATTCATTGAGTCACAAATTTGGGTCAAAATGAGTTTATAAGTTGTGAATCAAATGAATTTATGAATCAAATAAGTATGGTTAGATTGAGTTAATGAGTTACTCATTTAACCTATAATTTCTTTATATGCTTTTAAATCAAATATGAAAATACATAAAATTATGTGCTTTTAAATCATATATGAAAATTATAAATTTAGATATGTGTAAAATAGTTAATAGACCAGCATGTTAATATATTTTTTTCTTGTTCTAATTTATCATATCTGATTTGTGTAATTGGGATTATTCTCCCATCATATTCATTGTGAGGTTGACAAACAAAATGAGAATATTGGATTCTCCCATCATTTCATCGTATCCCTATCTTTCTCTCTCAACATGATTTCCAACCTATTATTCTTGCTCTATAGACNATTTGTGTAATTGGGATTATTCTCCCATCATATTCATTGTGAGGTTGACAAACAAAATAAGAATATTGGATTCTCCCATCATTTCATCGTATCCCTATCTTTCTCTCTCAACATGATTTCCAACCTATTATTCTTGCTCTATAGACAATTACATATCTACTTTTCCTTTCTAGCTTTCGCCTCTTTCATTTCCTTAGACCTTGAAACGGGCCTATGCCTAAGCGCTAAGGCCATGACTAGTTTATCATCATTTTTTTATACACGTATGTAGTAGTGATAATTGATATCTGAAATAGGCCAATACTAGGCCCAAATGTTTTAGAAATTACTATACTAGGCCCAATTCATTAAAGCCTATTTGGAAAGATCACGCGCAAGGCGGTGTACCTTCTTCGTTTAACCTTGGATTTTCTCAGTTGTTCTGGTAACCGAATTTCGATCCTTTGAATTGCTTCCAATGGCGTCATCTGGATCAGCCAACGAAGATTTCCAATCCCGCGTCGACAGAATCTTCGGATCTCTCGCCTTCTCTCGTTCTTCTACGCCTTCTGCTCCGGCGGCGTCGCGGCAGCAAACGGGATCCGTGTGGTCTTTATCTGATTCCGAAGTGGAGAAACGAGAGTGGAAGCGAGAGCAGCTTGCTTCCTACGATAGAGACGAGATGCCTTGTGCGTCTTCGTTCGACGATTTGTTGAGGCAGAGGACTGCTCAGAAGCCGCTTGAGGGTGAAGATGATCGAGGTGAGGTCGCTACTGAGGATTTTGATGATGATGATGCTTGGAGTATCAGAGCTTCCATCGGACTTGATCGTACCCTTGATGATGAGGTAAATTAGAATTTTCTTCGAATTGTTTTGGTTTGTTAACGATGAGGGAAGTAAGGAATCGTTCTTCTTCTCATAGCACCTAGTCATAATTACTTAATTAGGGAACATTGAATTTGGCTTTTGGATAGATTAGTTTCAAATCATAAGTCTAAGTACGAATAATAGAAGAGCATTGTATTTTACTCACAAACATATTGGTTAGAGGGTTTAGTACGTGAATCTTCTGAAGGTTCTTGAATTTTGAATTTTTCTCTTCTTAACAGTGTTAGGCTTATTTGGAGCACATATTGGCTTAGTAAATTTTGGGAACTTTTTGTGAGTCTCTGAAAAATGGAAGAGCATTGAATTGTTTATTGTTCAAACATATTGGTGTGAGATGAGCCCCTGACTTAGGGAGTTTCGTACGTGAATTTGATGCTGTTGACAGTATTATTAGGTGTATTTGGGTGCACATGTAGCTTTCTTTGATACTGAGGGATGTTTCTTTTCCTTTTCTTTTTGGTAGTAGGCTTTTACTTTTTTCTTACTGTATGAAATTTTTCTTCTTGACGCAGGCAGAGGAGGATGAGTATGATAAAGTGGCACTAGGGAAAGAGGATGCGGGGGAAGGTTTGTATATGAAAGATGATCTTTCCCTATCTTCTGTTGGGCGGGTTCGTGATCCTCGTGCTAACTATATTGCTGCAAAAATTAGGCTGAAGGAAGATGAGCTTGAGGCCAGAAAAATTAGCGGTTCTGCCAATCACTCCTCTGAAAGCAAAGAGCCACCACAGTCAGAAGAATCATCCAAAGCTGTGCCACCAAAACCTATACTCAAAAGGAAAGAGAATAGTTCAGATTTAGAAGCAAGGTCAAGTAGACGAGTCAGGTTTGATTGTCCATCTGAGGAAACATCAAAGAAGCTTGAAGATACTTATTCAGCATCTGCCTCCTTTAAAAGTGGGCCCCGTCAGGGTAGAACTGGTGCTCAGGTACCGGATTACTTGCTAAATCCGTCGAAGTACACCTGTTACAGCTTTGATCCAACTTGCGAAATGAATGAGAAGTCCTCAACACAAGAGTACATGGATATTCCCAAGGCTGTTGAAGGATTAGAAACTCCAGAGTCAGAATCGTTAAAGAAAGTCTCCTATATTCCGCAGAAAAAGACCAAGCAGGTAAACGAAGACAGTTGTGACGGTAGCGAGACAAAGCCTATTGCAGCTATTCAGGTGGTAGGAGATGAGGGAACAAGTGCAGCAGAAGATGGAGATACTGAAATAGGAGAATCAGAGAGCTGTTTGCAAAGGAACAGTCGTCAGTATCGTGCCAAGCAAGGTCTAGATGAAACAGGTGTCTGATCTTTCGATTTGGTTAGTTCTCATCCGAAAATCTATTGCCCTAGATGAGACAGAGCCACCTACAAAGATTGGTTGAACTGACGGCGACGAAGTTGGAGACTAGGATTCTACGAGATGCTGTGATGTAGCATCTTTGAGCAAGCATATGTAAGATATTTTTAGTTCTTTTTGACATTTTATTTTTACCCAATTTAAGCAAAAGTATGGTGATATTTAAAGAAAAAAAAAGATTGGAAATTGTTTTCTTTTGAGACTGGTTGTAAAATATGCAGCAGAGAATCTGAAATTACTTCAAGTTCCTGAGAGTGAGAGCTATCTTTAAAAACCACGAGAGATTTTACCACAATTTCAGTTTCAACACTACTAGTGAGTAGTCAGTTGTTTCTGGTAAGATTCGAGGGTCAAAGAAAGACTTGATTGTGAGCAAGACAGTTTAATCTACTTGGTTGTCGATGAGAGACTGCTCGATGGTGAAGAATAGTATCATTTTATGGACAGGGATAACAAAGATCTGTAAATCTGCTTGTGGAATTTGAGCAGGTGAGCTTGGAACCTCAGGGTGATACTACGGAAAAACCGATCAAGAAATTTGTGTATAAATCGTCAAACTCTTAAATGTATAGGTGGGCATTTGGCTGAGAAGACATGCTAAGAAGGTATCCTATTCGTATATTCTTTAGATTCATTTAGACAAGTTTCAATTGATAAAAAAAGAAACAATTCGTGGGTTCCAATTTAAATTGCGTTCAAAGATATATTTTGCTTGTAAAAACATTAGAAAAATACTCTTGTTGAGCCTTAAAAGTCTTTTCACGAGCTTCGTCTTGTTTCAGTCTTCAGACACATGTGAACATAATCAGTAGCGGCCTAAAAGATCAGTTCATACATAAGCAAATCCAATATTTTAGTCCACACTTCATACACAAGTCTTAGCAAATCCAATACTTTAGTCGCGTTTAGAAGCAATTCTTTGTTTAGTTTAGTCTGCTGACTCTGGTCAAGTTATCAAAAATTAATGTTAGAAATTTAAGACATGACTTTTAGTTTTAGCACCGGAAGAAATTTACATGGAACATCGTTTTCTTTTTCTTCCGGGCAATATCCCTCAGTGTCCTCACTTGAGAAAGTCCACTACTTTAAGATTATTAGTGGAAAGGTCCAAATCCTTTTAATTCCACTGAATTGATTTTAGAAATATCAGTCTGATTGAATAAATAAATATAAATAAAAGAGTGAAGGAGACTTTAAAAAAGGTTATTAATGAAAAATTAATAGACAAAAACATATAAAAAAATCGTAATAACTAAACCAATCAAATCAATTAATTGACTCATAACTAAACCAATCAATCCCATTCCTTATTTATATAAAAGTGTAAAGATTAATATATTATCATCTTATAGATTATTACTAGATTTTGACCCGCGTCAAGCGCAGAAAATTCCATATACAATAATAATAATAAAAAGTTAGTGGTAATCTTTTTTCGTATTCTACATTTGATTTTGTCGTAGAAGAAAATTATTATGTTTGACATAAATGAAAAAAATTAGTAATTTATTTGTGTAATATATAAAAAAAAATTATTACATCATGTGGTAATGTTGCAAACACAAATCTTAATGTGGTTTTGGCCACGGAGATAATATTTGTCGATTTAACATATATTGTTAAATTTTTTTTTTTAAGATATGTCATACAACTATACGTTTGACGTTAATTTTTTTTAATGTCCAAAAACCTGTTTGAGTTAAATTTTAATTTAAAATTGGTTAGTTAAAAAAAATTAAATTTATAAGATACGTATCAGAGAATTTATATGAAAATTGTAAGTACATGTAGAAATTTCTATATTCAAAACTGATTTTGAAATTTTTTGAATTGGTCTATTTAATATTTATCGATTTAATATATATTGTCAATTTTTGTTTTTTTAAGATTTTTCATACAACTATAAGTTTGACATTAATTGTTTTTTTTATGTCCAAAAACCTTTTTGAGTTAAAATTTACTCTAAATTTGGTTAATTTTTAAAATTTAAATTTATAAGATATATATAAGTGAATGTATATGAAAATTCTAAATACATGTGGAAATTTCCATATTAAGAATTGATTTTGAAATGTTTTGATTGGTCTATTTAATTAAGGTGGGCCATAATTTAATCTCCTTGTGACACATTGGAATTTTAGACTCTAATGAGTTTCTCAAGGATTAAGAAATGTAGTTAAAACGTAGATCTTTTTCAACATTTTTTTTTAACTTACTAATAAAAACGTAGAAACGATCAAATATCTTAAAAGAAAGTATAAGCCAAGAGAAAGAAAAAAAGGAAACAAATGGATTAGAATCGGTGGATGGCAGAGAATAAAGATAGAAAAGAATAGTACAAAAAATACCAAATTTATGCAATGTCACTATGGTGCTGTTCGTTTCTGCGTTTAGACGCTGCATCTGGATGCAATATCTAGATGTTGTTCGTTTGTGATCAATTATGAACTGCATCTGGATGCAAAAACTAGATGCAGAATCAATTGCATCCAAAATTTCTGGATGCAACTCAAACTTGAGTTTGGATGCAGCTAGTTGCATCCAAACTGTCAAAATACCAATATGCCTTTATTCAAAATATAGTTAATCTCTTACATAAATAATTATGTACCAAAATAAATAAGGAAATTTTTTTTTAAAAAAAATAACAAATTTATGTTTAAATTACGAAAATACATTTTAATCTCAAAATTATAAAATAATATTTTTTGATAAACGCAAAATTTCGTTTTCCTATCAAATCGCAAAATCTCCTTTTACCGCTATAACCGCCAAATTCAATTTTAACGCCAAAACCGCAAAATTCCATTTTTTTGCGAAAACCGCAAAATTTCTATTTTCCCGCCAAAACCATAAAATTCAGTTTTCCCGTCAAAACCGCAAAATTCCGATTTCCCGCCAAAACCGCAAAATTTTGTTTTCCCGCTAAAACAGCAAAATTCTATTTTCCCGCCAAAACCTCCAAATTCCATTTTCCTTCCAAAACCGCAAAATTTCGTTTTCCCGCCAAAACCGCAAAATTTTGTTTTCCCGCCAAAACCGCAAAATTTCGTTTTTCCGCCAAAATCGTAAAATTATGTTTCCCGCCAAAACCCTAAATTTCCGTTTTTCCGCCAAAACAACAAAATTCTGTTTTTCCGCCAAAACCGTAAAATTCCGTTTTTCCGCCAAAGCCGTAAAATTCCGTGTTTCCGCCAAAACCGTAAAATTCCGTTTTTCCGCCAGAACCGTAAAATTTTGTTTTTCGTCAAAACCGCAAAATTCTGTTTTCCCGCCAAAATCGTAAAATTATGTTTTCCCCAAAACCGCAAAATTCCATTTTCTCGTCAAAACTGTAAAATTTTGTTTTCCCGCCAAAACCTCTTAATTTTGTTTTCCCGCCAAAACCGCAAAATTCCGTTTTCCCGCTAAAACCGTAAAATTTTGTTTTTCTGCCAAAATATCCAAATTCCAGTTTTCTTCCAAAATTGCAAAATTTCACAAAAAAATAAATATTTAGATAAAAAAAAATATGGAAATATAAAGACATGTCTTCATATGATGAGCATCCAGATGTTGATACAAACACGGAAACGAACAAAACTATATCCTGATACAATATCTGGATACATAACCAAATACCAAAACGAACAACATCTGGATGTTGCATCCAAATACTGCATCTGGATGCAATATCTAGATGCAACATCCAGATATTGAAACGAACAGCACTTATTTCAAATTTATGTAGGAAAATGTGATTTACTTTGTAAATACAATAATACTGAGGATTAATTATACAATATGCCATGAAA
>OVAF01000636.1:0-35017 GCA_900406245.1 Odontarrhena argentea | reverse complement strand
ATGATGTTTGAAAAGCAGGGAAAGGTGGGATTTCAGGTGTGTTGGTCGTATCTATTGTTGTTCCTATTGTAGTGGCTGTTCTGCTTTTCATAGCTGGTTATTGTTTTCTTACAAAGAGGACTAAGAAGTCTTATTACACAGCTCCTGCGTTTGATGGTAAAGATTCAACTGATTACTTATCTTAACTTTTTTGGATTCATGCCAATGCTCAATTGTGTGTTGCTAAGAATTTAACTGTGTGTTGTGAGATGATATAGCAACCATAGAGTCGCTTCAACTTGACTATAGAACATTTCAAGCTGCAACAAATTATTATGCAGCGAGTAATAGGATTGGTAGAGGTGGATTTGGTGAGGTTTACAAGGTACAATTGCTATTAGTTCTTTAATGGCGCTGAGGTTGTGTACATCTAGTTAATTTTTCACTNGTACAATTGCTATTAGTTCTTTAATGGCGCTGAGGTTGTGTACATCTAGTTAATTTTTTATCAAGACGATTTGAATAACAAGACGATTATTCTGGAAACGAATAGGGGACATTTTTGAATGGAACTGAAGTTGCGGTCAAACGATTGTCGAAAACATCAGGGCAAGGTGAAGCAGAGTTCAAGAATGAGGTTGTAGTTGTTGCAAAGCTTCAGCACAAAAATCTGGTTAGGCTTCTCGGGTTTTCTCTAGAAGGAGAAGAAAGGATATTGGTCTACGAGTATATGCCCAACAAAAGCCTTGATTACTTCCTCTTTGGTCAGTTTCACTTATTATTAATTTTGCTTCTGCGATTCTTTGTTCATTCTTGAAACTTCGAACAGAAAACCTATGGAATTTATAATTCACGGATGTGTGTAGACCATGCGAAGCAAAGTCAGCTTGACTGGACTCAACGATACAATATCATTGGAGGGATTGTTCGGGGGATTCTATATCTTCATCAAGATTCACGCCTTACAGTCATACACCGTGACCTTAAAGCGAGTAACATTCTATTGGATTTGGATATGAATCCAAAAATTGCTGATTTTGGAATGGCAAGGATCTTTGGGATGGACCAGACCCAAGAGAACACAAGCAGAATAGTTGGTACCTAGTAGGTCTTCTACTTTATTTTCCTTGATTAAGTTAAAGTTTGTTGACATTATTATTTTTTCGGACAAACTAAAGGTTTTCTTGTGGACCTCAGCGGATACATGTCCCCGGAATATGCGATGCGTGGCCAGTTCTCAATAAAATCTGATGTTTATAGCTTCGGAGTGTTAGTTCTTGAGATAATAAGCGGTCGAAAGAATAGCAGCTTCTGTGACACAGATGACGCACAAGACTTGGTCACCTATGTCAGTTTGAAAAAATAAAGTTTTATATTTGCCTCTCTTACCATAAGTATTGGTTGCAAGAACTAATTGATTGATGTTATAGGCTTATATGCTTTGGAGTAATGGAACAATGATAGACCTTGTGGATCCAAATATTGTTCATAATTGCCAGAGGAGTGAAGTGGTTCGATGCATCCATATTGGTCTGTTATGCGTTCAAGAAGATCCTGTGGACCGTCCGACCTTAGCAGCCATCGCTCAGATGCTTACTAGTAACACTATGACTTTACCAGCGCCTAGGGAACCAGGGCTTTTCTTTCAGAGTAGACCCACAAAAGACCCGCTTGATACGGATCCGTCTACAACGAACAAGTCTGTTCCAGCCTCTAATAACGGCATGTCGATCACTGATTTATATCCTCGTTGAATATGGTGTTAACCTCCACGCTTGAACTAATTTGTATTGCTCAAAACTTGTTAAATGTAAACATTGTAGAGTTAACTGCCTTACATTTAAGTCTTGTTAAATGTAAACATTGTAGGTTAGCCAAAATACATTGTAGAGTCTCATTTTAAATTCTATCTTGCATTTAAGTCTTGTCTTATTACTTACATTTTTAGATTCCTTTAGATTTAGAGTAAAAACCCCCAAAATTATCATAATTTTCCTAGATTAGCCAAAATATTCTGTAGCCTATTGTGTTATTCATCTATTCTTGTGGATCGACACCTAAACTATGCTACGACAACTATTTTGTTGTTAGTTTGGTCCAAGGTTTTACAAATTTTATTTGGTAATCGAACTAAACACACGATTCATCAAATGCCAGGCTTGATTTTCTGTAATTTGTTTGAGCCGAAAATATATATATTTATAATATTCTTATTTAACGTAGGTTTTTAATATGTTTAATGGTCCAAAAATTTTGGATCCCCATCCTAATATTAAAGAGAAAATATAACATAGAGTAGCATGTAGAACACATGAATGCTATGTTTTAAATAACAGTTTGTTGATCATGATTTATAGCAAAGTGGTTTGTGCTAGTGACTAGAAACAAAATATATAATAAATTTTCTGTTTTGATTAAAATTTTGTTTGAAAATTACTACAGCTATTATTTTATTCGACCTGGAAAAGGAGGACCTAGACTCGTATGGTAGTGGTGTGCTAATGCCGGTAATGTTGATTCACCCTCAGTTTCTAAAGGAGTCTTGGTAACAAATGTACCAACCAGAAATAATTGTGAAGCAGAAATTTCGTTACAATTTTATGACGACCGTTTACTTGACTTTGAATGACTCCTCCCCTGTTTCACGTTAATCTACCTTAAGTGTCAAGTCGCACGGAGAACAAACTATAAATAAATGGGAGCTTCATGATATGAAACACAAATTAAGAAAAGCTTAAGCATGTCTTGTTTCGCTTCTTTCCTGTTCCTTTTCCTTTTCTCCTTCCTCAGTAGCTTTAGAGCGTCTGCTCAAATTCCAAATCCTAATTTCTTAAACATTATTTGTCCAAATACACTAACTTATTCAAGGAACAGCACTTACTTCACCAATCTCAGAAACGTTTTGTCTTCTCTCTCATCCCGTAACGCCTCTTACTTCACCAGATTCCAAAACGCTACCGCAGGGCAGGAACCAGACAGAGTTACCGGACTTTTCCTCTGCCGTGGAGACCTGTCTCCAGAAGTTTGTCGCAACTGCGTCGTCTTTGCTGTCAATGACACCTTAACTCGGTGCCCGAATCAAACAAACTCCATAGTCTATTACGATGAGTGTATGCTCAGATACTATTGGACCCATGTATGGGCCTCGTTTGTAATTATGTCCAAGGTCCATGTATATGTATGTAACTAGGTCTTAGAGAGTCTGTATATAAGCTAAAGCTTAGGCTACTTGTCTAATAAGAAATCCTTTTACACAAACCCTAAGGTTTCTTGACATGGTATCAGAGCCCAACACACGTTGTCCCCATTAGTCCGGCCCGGAAAGTGGCCCGATCACCTCCATTACTAATGGCCCAAAAGAAGGCCCAATAATGTCGAGATTGCTAGAAAAGCATTGTCTCGAGGGGAGTGATGGATTCTGTCGAGATTAATGGCTATACGGACCATTATCTCGAGGGGACATGTGGAGAAAAGATCCCACATCGGAAAGATGTGATGAGACATAACTAATATATAAAGGGGATTGGGCCTCTCCACTAATTGTCAATTGGCTTTTAGTTGGATGCCCATGAAACTTAACATGGTATCAGAGCAATGGAAGGCTTAGTTGTTCTATTTCTCTTCTTTGTTCACTTCTCTACAAGATGGGCGATGAGAAATCTGATAAGGCGGTGGTAACGACAACCAAACACCGCAAGAGAATTGATCCATATGACCTCACCTCCGGGGATAATCCTGGATCTGTCATCTCACAACCTCCCCTTCATGGTGCAAACTATGATGAGTGGGCTACGAATCTTCGAATGGCTTTAAGAGCAAGAAAGAAGTTCGGTTTCGTCGATGGGACAATACCTCAACCTGTCGAAGGATCCGAAGATTTAGAGGATTGGTGGGCTAACAATGCAATGGTTGTGTCTTGGATCAAACTAACGATTGCTCCTACTTTGAGCAGTTCGTTGTCACGTTTTGAGAATGCTCGTGACTTGTGGACGCATATACAAAAGCGTTTTTCTGTGAAGAATGGACAGAGGGTTCAAAGATTGAAAGCTGAGCTTGCTACTTGTAAACAAAAAGGGACAGCAGTTGAAGCATATTACGGAAAGCTTGTGCAACTATGGACGAGTCTTTCTGATTTTCAACAAGCAAAAACCATGGAGGAAGTTTACAAAGAAAGAGAAGAGGACAAATTGCATCAGTTTCTTCTTGGATTGGATGACACGGTTTTCGGAAACGTAAAGTCATCTTTGCTCTCACGTGATCCACTACCTTCCTTGGATGAAGCCTATCACGTGGTGACACAAGATGAAGAATCAAAAGTTGCTAGCAAAATTTTTGAAGACAGAAACGATGGTGTTAGCTTCACGGTTCAAGCTTCTCCTCGTCCCCGTGCTTCTTCATCTTCTTCTTCTCAATCTACTGCTCGCAATCCCTCTCATGTTTGTTCTCATTGCGGAAGAGCTGGACATCTAGCCGAGAGTTGTTTTCAACATCACGGTTACCCGACTTGGTGGGGAGATCGTCCACGATCTAAGGTTAGAAACAGCTCCTCCTCAAATTCGGGTTCCTCCATGTCTGGCCTTGATCGTCGCGGTGCTGCTACTGTTGCTCCTGGTGGACGTGTTACTGAACCGGCTCGGGCAAGTCATGCACAGACATCACATCTACCTCCTGCTCCTGCGTATTCAGCACACTCTCCAATTACACATGCTGATCGTTTGGGCTTCAGTGGTCTTGATGATCATCAGTGGCAAACTCTTGTGCAAATGCTAAATGAAAGAAAGCAACCTCAGGCCGATGATCTTCTCTCTGGTAAGTACTTCTGTGAATCTTGGATTATTGATACAGGAGCTTCCAATCACATGACTGGAAGTTATGAATTTCTACTTGATGTGTGTGACATGCTTCCCGTTTATATCAAACTTCCTGATGGAAGATTTACTGTTTCTACAAAACAAGGAACAGTCCGTATGGGATCATCTCTAAGTCTACAACATGTGTATTTTGTGGATGGATTAAAGTGTCATCTCATCTCAGTTTCTCAGCTTAATCGAGATAGTGGATGTATGTTTCAGATAACTGACAGACTTTGTGTTATCCAGGACCGCATCACAAAGATGCTGATTGGGGCGGGTGAACTGGATAATGGACTCTATTTCTTTAGAAGCGTGGCGTCTACAGCAGCGATGCAAAGCTCGGGAGAACAACCATGTGATATGTGGCATCGTCGCTTAGGACATCCTGGTTCGAGAGCAATGGAGTTGTTGAAGTTTTCTGATTTTAGTAGTAGTGTTTTGGATTTATCTAAGTGTGAGGTTTGTATTCGCGCTAAGCAAACAAGAGATTCTTTTCCTTTGAGCATCAATAAAAGTACTGAGATTTTTGAGCTAGTTCACGTTGATTTATGGGGTCCGTATCGGACAACTGCAATCTGTGGATCTCGTTACTTTCTCACTATACTTGATGATTTCTCTCGTGCCGTATGGATCTATCTCTTGCCTGCAAAACATACTACTGCTGTGACATTAAAGAATTTTATCGCTTTGGTTGAACGCCAATTCCATCGACAAGTAAAGACAATTCGAAGTGACAATGGTTCTGAATTTCTATGCTTAACCGATTTCTTTCGAGAGAAAGGAATTTTACATGAAACTTCATGTGTTGGCACTCCTCAACAAAACGGACGTGTCGAACGTAAGCATCGTCACATTCTCAATGTGGCTCGGGCACTTCGTTTTCAATCTCATTTACCTCATGAGTTCTGGGGTCAATGCGCTTTAACTGCTGGTTATTTAATCAACCGTACTCCTACGGATGTGTTGAAAGGAAAGTCTCCTTTTGAGGTTCTCTATGGTCGAGCTCCACCTATGCAACATCTCAAAGTTTTTGGTTGCCTCTGTTATGTTCATAATCAGAATCATAGTGGAGACAAGTTTGCTTCTCGCAGCAACAAATCAATTTTCATTGGCTATCCATTCGGAAAAAAGGGGTGGAGAGTTTATAATATGGAAACATGAGTGATCTCTACATCACGTGATGTGATTTTTGTTGAAACTGATTTCCCATATGCTTCTCATAATTCATCTGTTCCCGCAGGAAACTTGTTGCCTTTCTCTGCAACACCATTGATGAACGATGAAGATGAGTTTCTTCCTGACTTTGAGCCTGCTCCAGCCACGGTCTCTGTTTCACAACCCGCCTCTGTTTCCGATCAGAATGGCGATGACCACGTGTCACCGACGATCTCATCTGAAGCTCCGACATCACCGATTGACGATGAGATTGAATTAGAGCCTCCTGCAACAGTTTCTTCTCCTAAAATCGGGACTGAAACTGTGGTTATTCCTGAAATTGTGGCTTCTCCTCAACCTGCGGCATCTTCTCAACCTACGAATCCTCCTGCTTTGTTGGGCCGTGGACATCGTGCAAAAACAAAATCTACCAGACTCATTGATTTCATCACCAATACCACTCACTCATTGTTCTCCGATTTTGATGACTCTGCAAATTATCCTATTGGTGAATTTGTAAGCTGTTCCCAATTTTCTCAACATCATCAGGCCTATTTGGTCGCTATTACTGCAGGGATTGAACCAAAATCGTTTAAGGCAGCTATGGAAGATGAGAATTGGCGTTTTGCGGTGAAAGATGAAGTTAATGCACTTGAGGACAGTGGTACATGGTCAATCGAATCTCTCCCGGAAGGCAAGACGGCTCTAGGGTGTATGTGGGTTTTTCGTTTAAAGTACAAGGCTGATGGTACTCTTGAACGGTATAAAGCACGTCTTGTAGTTCTAGGCAATCATCAAACGGAGGGAATAGACTACAATGAAACTTTCGCTCCGGTTGCTAAGATGGTAACAGTTCGTTCTTTTCTACAAATTGTGTCTTCGAATGATTGGGAAGTTCACCAAATGGACGTTCACAATGCGTTCCTCCATGGTGATTTAGACGAAGAAGTGTACATGCGACTTCCTCCTGGTTTCCATACATCCGATCAAACCAAGGTATGTCGTCTCAAAAAGTCTCTTTACGGGCTTAAACAAGCTCCGCGTTGCTGGTTTGCTAAGCTAGCTAATGCACTTGAAGAGTATGGTTTTGAACAGAATGTCTCTGATTATTCACTGTTTATTCTTGAAAAAGAAGACACTCGGATACACGTTCTGGTCTACGTTGACGATATGATTATCACCGGTAGTTCTCGAAAGGTTATCAATGAGTTTAAGCAGTATTTGAGTTCCTGTTTTCACATGAAGGATCTTGGTATTCTGAAATATTTTTTGGGTATTGAAGTAGCTCGCAGTCCAGCTGGAATTTATCTATGTCAGCGAAAGTATATTCTTGACATCATCTCCGAAGCTGGTCTCCTTGGAGCTAAACCGGCATCTTTTCCTATGGAACAAAATCATCGTCTCTCTCTTGCTACGGGCACTGTTTTGACTGATCCTAAGCCTTATCGACGCTTAGTTGGACGGCTTATTTATCTCAATGTGACGAGACCAGAACTGTCCTACGCTATTCATGTTCTCTCGCAGTTTATGCAAACTCCGCAACATGAACATTGGGAAGCTGCTCTCCGTGTAGTTAGGTACCTGAAAAGCTGTCCTGGCCAGGGGATACTTTTGCGCTCTGACTCTCCTTTGACACTTACAGCATGGTGCGATTCTGATTGGGCAGCATGTCCACTCACACGTCGTTCTCTTACTGGATGGTTCATTCAGCTCGCTGGCTCTCCCATCTCTTGGTGTACACGGAAACATGATCGGGTCTCTCGATCTTCTTCGGAGGCTGAATATAGAGCCATGGCTGACACCGTCAGTGAGCTTCTTTGGTTAAAGGAGCTTCTTCAAGCTCTTGGCGTCAAGTTTGACAACCCGATTCCTCTTCACTGTGATAATCTCTCTGCAATTCATCTCAGTGCTAACCCGGTGAAGCACGGACGTACCAAACATATTGAATCGGATTGTCATTTCATTCGAGACGAAATCAAGAGAGGTGTTATATCTATCAAGCATGTCTCTACTACTATTCAACTTGCGGATATTTTCACCAAAGCTCTTGGGCGGACATCGTTTGATTCATTCATACTCAAGTTGGGTGTTTGTAACTTGCACACGTCAACTTGAGGGGGGGTATTGGACCCATGTATGGGCCTCGTTTGTAATTATGTCCAAGGTCCATGTATATGTATGTAACTAGGTCTTAGAGAGTCTGTATATAAGCTAAAGCTTAGGCTACTTGTCTAATAAGAAATCCTTTTACACAAACCCTAAGGTTTCTTGACAGATACTGTAACCAGAATATTCTATCGGCCATAAACACCGAAGTAGGAGTGAAGTTAGAGAACCCTCATAATGTTACATCTAACCAGTTAGACCGGTTCGGAGAATTGGCCTCGTCAACGTTGAACCAAGCAGCCGCCGAAGCAGCGAGCATTCCCACAAAATTCGTTGCTAGAAAAGCCCATTCACCTCCGTTGCAGACTTTGTACGCACTGGTTCAGTGCACTCCTGATCTAACCAGAGAAGCCTGCTTGAGCTGTCTGCAACAGAGTATCATTCAGCTAAATACTGAAAGTATTGGGGCAAGGATTGTTACCCCGAGCTGCACTTCAAGGTACGAGGTTTACTCGTTTTACAACGAATCCGCCGTTAGCGCACCTCCTCCACTACCACTATCACCGCCGGTTTCTACTCCTCCACCATCAGGTCAGACCTCTGTTTTTTATTTTACTTTTTTGTCATTTGATTTGCGGTACGTCTTCCATTGTCTGATCCTAAGAAAATGATGTTTAAAAAGCAGGGAAACGTGGGAATTCAAATGTGTTGGTGGTAGGCATCGTTGTGCCTTTTGTTGTACTGCTTTTGATAGCTGGTTATCATTTCCTTGTGACGAGGGCTAAGAAGACTAATGACCCAGCACCTGCGTTTGATGGTAAAGATCAAATGATAAGCAATCTTAACTGTGTTCAATTCTGATAACTAAGACTTTTGTTATGCATTAGGATATTATGAAACAACGATAGAGTCGCTGCAACTAGATTATAAAACAATTCAAGCTGCAACAAATGATTTTTCAAAGAATAATAAGATTGGCCAAGGTGGATTTGGCGAGGTTTTCAAGGTATAGTTACCACTAGTTCCTTAAGGTTATGTACTTTTGATAATTGGGTTTTTTTCTGTCAAGGCACTTGGATGATAAGATGATGCTGATGAAAACAATTAGGGGACATTTCCGAATGGAACTGAAGTTGCAGTGAAACGATTGTCGAAGACTTCAGGACAAGGTGAAACGGAGTTCAAGAATGAGGTTGTTGTTGTTGCAAAGCTTCAGCACAAAAATCTTGTTAGGCTTCTTGGATTTTCCCTAGAAGGAGAAGAAAGGATACTGGTCTACGAGTATGTGCCCAACAAAAGCCTTGATTACTTCCTCTTTGGTCAGTTACACTTATTCCTTGCTTCAGTGATTCTTTAGCCATTCTCGAGACTGGTATCTCACTCATATCTAGTTTATTACAATTCGCGTAGAACATGCAAAGAGAGGTCAACTGGACTGGACTTGTCGACAGCAGATCATTGGAGGGATTGCTCGGGGGATTCTATATCTTCATCAAGATTCAAGGCTCACAGTCATACACCGTGACCTCAAAGCTAGTAACATTCTCTTGGATGCGGATATGAATCCAAAAATTGCTGATTTCGGAATGGCAAGGATCTTTGGAATGGACCAAACCCAAGAGAACACAAGCAGAATAGTTGGTACCTAGTAAGTTTTCAACTAAACTTTTCTCATACGTTGAGGATTGTTGAACATTATTTATTTTGCCAAAAAACTAAAGTTTTCTTATTGACTTCAGTGGATACATGTCTCCCGAATATGCAATGCGTGGCCAGTTCTCTATGAAATCTGATGTCTACAGCTTTGGAGTGTTAGTTCTTGAAATCATAAGCGGTAGGAAGAATACCAGCTTCTCCGGGACAGATGGTGCAAATGACTTGCTGACATATGTAAGTATAAAGCAATCATGTTTGATATATATCTCTCTTGCATGAGCTGATTAATTTGTTGGTATTCTAGGCTTATATGCTTTGGAGTAATGGCACATCGTTAGACTTTGTGGATGCAATGATTTTAGATAACTGCCGGAGTAGTGAAATGCTTCGATACATCCATATCGGTCTTTTATGTGTTCAAGAAGATCCTATAGAGCGTCCGACCATGTCAACCATTTCTGTGATGCTCACTAGTAATATTGTGACTTTGCCAGTGCCCCAAAAACCAGGTTTTTTTGTTCAGAGTAACCCCAAAATAGACCCTCTTGATGCCGATCAATCTACAACTACTAAGTCTGTTCTAGTCTCTGTTGAAAGCGCATCAAGCACTGATTTGTAGCCTCCTGAACATGATACTAATTTCACGTTGGAACCAAATAATTCCATATTTTAAAAAGTAGTTGACCTAGTTCATTGCTTAGTTTTTATTTCTTTGTTTTTGGTTATGTATTATTAAAAGTAAAACTGAAAACCCTGCTCTATTAACATTCTCTGTGTCATATATATACAACATATGAATATATCACCTAATACTCCTCCTAAATTGGTGCATGAAGATCACAAATGCCCAACTTGCAACTGAGATATTCAAGTTGTCGAGAACCAAGTGCTTTAGTGAAAATATCAATAAGTTGCTCTGAAGTATGAATTTTGTGAGTTTGAAGAGAAACAGCCTGAATCTCATCATGTACGTAGTTGATAATGGTGCTTTTTTTTACAGCGGATAATCAAAAAAATTTATAATACCTGCCAAAACAACCGAAATTAATCGGTGTAATATAGATGAGGTCGAACACATGGACCAATAAACAAACTAGACTAGAATTGAAATACAATATATAGAAATACTAATATTACAAGCAAATAACGAGAAGCAAAAGTGAAACAAGTAACCTAAGTAACAAAAGTGAAACAAGTAACCTAAGTAAACAAGTAACCTAAGTGAAAAACTTTGTATTTGAATATTGGGAGTACACAAACTATGGTCATTTTAAAAAGAAATATGAGTTTTAGTTGCATCGCTCGTTTTTTTCTCTTTTTTATGCGTTTAGAGTTATTATTAGGGTTTTGTGTACATATATATCTCTAAAAGGAACAAAAATGCAAAAGCTCTGGCTAGTATATATGACCAATTCCGAGTTTCATTCCTTTATACGGCATGTAACCTCTCATTCTCAGTTTTGAATGTAACCCAAACCGGTTTATTTACTAACCGACATCACATAAACCTAAAGCTATCACAAATCGAATTTTGTGACTTCTCTGTTTTCGTTCAACTCGGTTTAGTTATAAACTGACGTGTCGGGCATAGTTAAACATTGACACTATAAGCTCCACTGATTGCTTCTTTAGCCCCTCTGTTCCGGTGAAGATAGCTCTGCGTTTCTCATACTCCATTTTTGGCCATCATGTGGTTATGACAGAAATTTTGGATTCTTTTATTTTTTCTTGTATGACTAGGCGAAGACAATTCCGAAAAACAAAATAGAAATTTTGGTTAGGACATAGAAATTTTAAACCATCATGTGTTTTTTTTTTTTTTTTTTTTTTGGTCACAAAACCATCATGTGTTTATGACTTAGAAATTTTGGGTTTTTTTTTTTGTATGACTAGGCAAATTCCAAAAGAAAGAAAAACAAAACAGAAACTTAGGTTACAAAAGAAATTGTGAAGAAGCTATCGAGTCTTTGTATTCTGTCTTTACTTTGCAGTCTTTGCCGTTGACACACTTCTAGGGTTGCTTTGACGGAATTTTCATTTCGAATCATTTCGGAATCTCTCACATTGATTATTGTTTTTATTTTTTTTTGTCCTCTGTTCAAAATTCTACAGCGTGTTCAAGTACCAACTTGTTTACTACACTTAACAGAACTTGGACAGGATTCAACACTCTTTGACCTATGAGCATCGACTGTGCAGAACCTTAGGGAGTGTCTTCCCCCTAATTAAATAAATCAAAAAACAAAAAATTATACTCTCTTTGTTTTTAAGATAAATTTTCTAGAAAAAAATTTGTTTCAAATAGATAAATTTTTTACATTTTTAATGTATTTTTTATGATAAATGTTGTTGAATTTAAGAAGAATTGAATGATTTTTTTTGAATTTTTAAGTTACTATTAGTTTAAATTTACAGGAATTTATATAATATAAAAAAATTATGTATTTATCATAGAACATTAATTTTCTCCTTAATATGTGTGAAAAAATCTAGAAAATTTATCTTTTAGTAGGGGTAATTTAAAAAATAGCACTTTTTAAGCTATCACTTTTCAAATATACCATTCTTTTAGGATATATTCGGATATATTTTTAAAATTATATCGATATGAAGTAATATTACCACTTTAAATATTTTAAAATGTTTTATAGGTTTTTAGGGTTTATGATCCAGGGTTTAGGGCTAAAAACCTAAACCCTAAAATCATAAACCCTAAGAAAAAGTTTTGACTCTAAAATCCCTAAAAACTAAATCCTAAAATTTTAAATTTTAAACCCAAATATATATTAATCACTAAACTTTAATCCTATAAAGTTTCAACCCTAACTCTAAACCTTAAAACCCTAAACGAACTCTAAATCATAAAAGTTGTACTTTTAAAAGAAAAAAGAGTGGTAGATTTAAAAAGTGTAATTTAAAAATTGGTATTTCTAACAATTTCTCCTTTTAATAAGAGAAGGATTTTTTACCACAAAAAAAAAAAAAAAGTAAAACAAGGAGTAATATTTAAATGAGAGAGTATTTAAGCGAAAGAACCCCTCCCAAAATGTCTTAAAGGTTTTGGATATAGGTTCTCTAGATAGGTTCTCTCGGTTAAAGATCCTTCCCATTTAAATATTATATTATTTTGTTTTTTGGTTATTTAATTAAGAGGAAGACACCCACCACGGTTCTCGATTGTGGAGGATCTTAGGGGAATTCTTTTATGTATTTTTAACATTTTGGTTATTTTCTTTTGTACATTTTATTCCAAAAAATTTACTTCATCAAAACAAAATCAAGAATACAAAGTCATTATAATTTTCCATTTATTATTTTTGTTAATTTTAATATTTGTCAAAATTTATATTGACAAAAACACATGTGAGTTGTAACTATGTCACGTGTAATCCACGCCTACCACATTCAACTTTATTTAATGAGATATTTGAAATGCAAATAATCGCATAAGTAAAATATATATCACATGCCGGCGTTCGATGTCCAGTGGGAGATTTTTGCGGAACTTTGAGAACGGTTCCCAACTTTCTCTCTAACCCATACGAATCGCGTCAATAATCAACAGGCGGATGGCTTGGCTCGTGGAGCATGAGAGCGTCTTGTGGAATTTACCTTTGTAAACCGGCTTTCACCTCGGTGGATGCCATCTTCTTCGTTTTCATTTTAGTTTTAAATGTTTGGTTGGGAAAAAAAAAATAAAAAAAAAAGAGGTGAAATTTTTTTTTTTTTAACGCTTGATTTATTATTTTAAAGCAAATTACAATTCTACAATGAGCAACTCTAAATTATCTCTTATCGATATCAAATAGTAAATATCAAATGTATTCCTTCTTTATAATCGATCCTACTTTGCCAAGGTTGTTCGTTTTCAATATTCTTGGAAAAGGGCTTCCTATCACACCCTGCAAGACAAAAGCCGCGATGCTTCCGGTGATAATTATGAATTGTCGACAATCTGATATCAAACATTCTTTAATGAAACTAGTATATTAAAAGTGTTTGAGATTGAAGATACTAAGGTGCAACCGGTTGTATCTAGAGTAATAAGTGAAAAAATAATTAGAGGAAAAATGAGGAGTGTAATTGATTTGTTTTCCACCTGTATTCCTCTCCTATTTTCTAGAGTACCAAAATCTAACGTAATGTGTATCGCTTTTATCAGTTATTTTGTGGGACCCAGAAAAATTTAAAGGAATATAATTTTATCTCAATTGGTCGATTTTCAGTAGAATACGTAATTTTACTCATTTTTGTTCCTCTAACATGTCAACCAGTTGCTCCCTAAGGAAATATGTGGAGTTCTAGTGAGTTAAAGAATTTTGGATTCCTTCACTTTTTCCGCCTCAAAGCTCTTTTAAACATTAATTACTCTCTTTTAAACTCGGCTCTTTTATTACGTTTATGGTTGGAGACACCAACTATTACTTTTTATTAAGATTTTTGGTATTTCGAACTCAGGGCCATAATTGATTCTCGATAATTTGTTTGAGCCGAAAATATGTATTTTTATTTTTTGTTCTCCAACGTAGGTTTTCACCCTTTTCAATGGTCCGAGAATTTTGGGTCCTATATCCTAATATTAAAGAGAAACAAAATATATCATAGAGTAGTATGAATGCTACGTTGTAAATAGTGTTTGTTTGATGCTATATAATGGTTTTATCTTGTGAAAGACAGAGAATTTTAACCCCAAGAATTATATTAAAGAGAAACCAAATTTACAGTAAATTTTATATTTTGAATAAAAGTTTATGGCGGGATTTCAATTATTTTGTGCCCCAACTGTGTGTACATGTTCCATTTCGTACTTAAACAATTAAGATGTACCATTTCGAACTTCAACTCTTCAAAAGAGTCTGTTCCACACTCAAACTCTTCGTGACTTGATCAAACCTTGCATTGACTGAGACTCCGCTAGTCAACCATGTGATTTCGTTAAATGAAGGTGAATCAACCGCCACATCATCATGCTCTGTCAGAAGAAAAATGATCAATTAGATCCCCAACTATTGCGAGATGTGCCATTTGGTACCTTGAATAAAATTATAAATTATATAAAAATTAAATAAAAAACTTGAATATACAAAAATTATTATTTAAATAAAGAAAGAAAAATGTACCAACCATAAATAATTGTGAAGCAGAGAATACGTTATAATTCCCTGACGAGCGAGAGATTTGATTAAGCTATTGATGAGCGTTTACTTGACATTGATTGACTCCTCCCCTGTTTCACGTTAACATACCTTAGTAACTAGTCGCACTGAGAACAAGCTATAAATAAACGGGAGCTTCATGATATGAAACACAAATTAAGAAAAGCTAAGCATGTCTTCTTATTCTTCTTTCATGTTCTTTTTCCTTTTCTCCTTCCTCAGTAGCTTTAGAGCGTCTGCTCAAATTCCAAATCCTACTTTCTTAAGAGCTGGTTGTCCAAATACAACAACTTATTCAAGGAACAGCACTTACTTCACAAACCTTAGACACGTTTTGTCTTCTCTCTCTTCCCGTAATGCCTCTTACTCCACCAGATTCCAGAACGCTACCGCAGGGCAGGGTCCCGAAAAAGTTACCGGACTTTTCCTCTGCCGTGGAGACGTGTCGCCAGAAGTTTGCCGCAACTGCGTTGTCTTTGCTGTCAACAACACCTTAACTTTGTGTCCGAATCAAAAAGAAACCGTACTCTATTACGATGAGTGTATGCTCAGATACTCTAACGAAAACATTTTATCGACCGTGAGCACCGTATTGGGACTGTCGTCATCGAACCCTCAAAAAGTTACACCTAACCAATTTGAACGGTTCAGAGATTTCGTCTTGTCAACGTTGAACAAAGCAGCCGCTGAAGCAGCGAGCAGTCCCACAAAATTTTATGCTACAAAAGCCGAGTTGAATGAGTACCAGACTTTTTACGGACTGGTTCAGTGCACTCCTGATCTTACGCGACAAGACTGCTTGAGCTGTCTGAAACAGAGTATCAGTCAGTTAGATACTGAAAAAGTTGGGGCAAGGGTTTTTCTGCCGAGCTGCAGTTCAAGGTACGAGCCTTACCTATTTTACGACGAATCCGCTATTGGATCACCACTATCACCGCCACCGCCGGTTTCTACTCCTCCGCTGTCAGCTCCTCCACCATTTGGTCAGACCTCTGTTTTTTTTTTTTTTTTCTCACTATTTACCGAATTTTGATTTTTTGTACGTCTTCCCTTGTCTGATCGTAAGAAACTGAATTTTAAAAAGCAGGGAAGAATTCAAGTGTGTTGGTGGTAGGCATCGTTGTGCCTATTGTTGTTCTGCTTTTGATAGCTGGTTATCATTTTCTTGTGACGAGGGCTAAGAACACAGCACCTGCGTTTGATGGTAAGGATTCAAATGATAAGCAATCTTTACTGTGTTCAATTCTGATGACTAAGAGACATTTGTTATGCATTAGGAGATGACATAACAACGATAGAGTCGCTGCAACTTGATTATAACATAATTGAAGCTGCAACAAATGATTTTTCAGAGAATAATAAGATTGGCCAAGGTGGATTTGGCGAGGTTTTCAAGGTACAGTTACCACTNCAGTCTCCCCTAGTTCCTTAAGGTTTTTTTCTTTTTATTGGTTTTTTTTTTTTTTTTTTTTTTTGTGTGTGTGTCAAGGCACTTGATTGATAAGATGATGCTGATGAAAACAATTAGGGGACACTTCCCAATGGAACTGAAGTTGCAGTGAAACGATTGTCGAAGACTTCAGGACAAGGTGAAACGGAGTTCAAGAACGAGGTTGTTGTTGTTGCAAAGCTTCAGCACAAAAATCTTGTTAGGCTTCTTGGATTTTCCCTCGAAGGAGAAGAAAGGATACTGGTCTACGAGTATGTGCCCAACAAAAGCCTTGATTACTTCCTCTTTGGTCAGTTACACTTGTTCCTTGCTTAAGTGATTCTCTAGCCAATTCTTAAGACTTGGAATCGCAATCATATATTACTTATTGCAATTCGCGGATGTACGTAGACCATACAAAGCGAGGTCAACTGGACTGGACTCATCGACACCAGATCATCGGAGGGATTGCTAGGGGGATTCTATATCTTCATCAAGATTCACGGCTCACAGTCATACACCGTGACCTCAAAGCGAGTAACATTCTCTTGGATGCGGATATGAATCCAAAAATTGCTGATTTTGGAATGGCAAGGATCTTTGGAATAGACCAAACCCAAGAGAACACAAGCAGAATAGTTGGTACCTTGTAAGTGTTCACCTTAACTTTTCTCATACGTTGAGGTTTGTTTAACATTATTTATTTTGCCAACAAACTAAAGTTTTCTTATTGACTTCAGTGGATACATGTCTCCTGAATATTTTTGGCGTGGCCAGTTCTCAATGAAATCTGATGTCTACAGCTTTGGAGTGTTAGTTCTTGAACTCATAAGCGGTAGGAAGAATAGCAGGTTCTCCGGGACAGATGGCGCAAATGACTTGCTGACATATGTAAGTATAAAGCAATCAGGTTTGATATTTATCTCTCTTACAATACGAAATGGTTGCATGAACTGATTAATTGGTTGATATTCTAGGCTTATATGCTTTGGAGTAATGGCACAGCGTTAGACTTTGTGGATCCAATGATTCTTGATAACTGCCAGAGTAGTGAAATGCTTCGATACATCCATATCGGTCTTTTATGTGTTCAAGAAGATCCTATAGAGCGTCCGACTTTGTCAACCATTTTTGTGATGCTCACTAGTAACACTGTGACTTTGCCGGTGCCCCAAAAGCCAGGTTTTTTTGTTCAGAGTAACCCCGAAATAGACCCGCTTGATGCAGATCAATCTACAACCACTAAGTCTGTTCTAAACCTCTGTTGAAAGCACATCAAGCACTGGTTTGTATCGTCCTGAATATGATTCTAACTTTCATGCTTGAATCAAATAATTACATATTTCCAGAAAAAGTTAACCTGGTTATCGTTTACTTTTTATTTATACTAGGTGAGTACCCGCGCTATGCACGGTCCTTTTTAATATCAAAAGTTCATGTAATGTTACTAATTCACATGTTTGAGCAATTTGATTTGGAAAATGAGGTACCCTGTTCTAGGCCATTATTACCTTTGTTTCTCAATTGCTTCAAACATATTGCTTCCCCATATCTGAAAACATATGATAAACATTTTAACTTATAATGTAACATCAAAGAAAAGGTTAAAATAATCAAGCTGGTGTTCTTTGTATTAAAAGTGCTAGGACTAAAAAAAAACGGTGGCTCAAAATAAAGAACTTTGAGGGCATTATATCATGATAGCTATGGAGAAGAAGATATCGGTAACAGAGTGTTAGTGTAGCGTATAAGAAATAACTGAACATCAGTAAATATATGTAAACAAATTTAACCGAAGGACTTATAATTGAATATGGGAAAAAAGGGAAATAAATAGATGTGATAAAAGAAATACTACCAAATTCGTACGAATGTAGTTTAAATTTGTATAATTGAATTATGGTATTACTCTAATTTGAAACAAGAAAGAGTGGTAAACTCTAAATTCTAGGTAAGAAATAGTAAAAGAGAAGTGCGAAGAAAGCAAAACACAAAAAGCAGATAATTTAAACCCTAAAAAAGAAAACGTATCACAAATTTAACAACATAGTCATACATCAATCCTTTCAACAAGCTTTAAATGTTAAAACATACAAATTTTTTTAAAGCATCCCAACATTGGAAAATCTGTTTTGTTTGAATCATCGTGTCCAGAGCTTGTCCACTATATCCCCTAAAGGTTAATGAATCATGACGGTTGCATTGGAGTTAATAATCTTTGTCCTTTGGTACCTGCTACAGAGAAGTCATCAGTGCAGTTTAGCATAAACATGGCATAAACAAATCATGCTGATTGGAGGCGTAACGTATTGCATGGTGTCATAAATTGCAAGACCTGCAATTTCAGATAACCATGATGGATTAATATAGAAATGATTGCGTATTCCATGACACGCAGAAATCTTTCATCAACGAAAAGATAAGAAATTGGAAATGTTTAAACAACAATTGCATTATGCAATTTGGTTTCATGAATTCAGCGAGTTATACACTTATACTTATCAGTATCCGCTCTTGTTCTCCAAAAGCACGTTGAAGAACTTAATAATCAAATGCATAGAAATTGTTAATATTCAAGAGAGAGTTTTACCATATATCAAAAAAGTATTAAGATCTAGAGAGATAAAGCATACCTGACATGTCCGCCTGGATCGACTTTTAAGGATTCTGATACTCGAGGGAGCACAACTGAGACTGAATCGACTTTTAAGGATTCTGATACTCGAGGGAGCACAACTGAGACACAATGAGAAGCCGTATTGTCCGCTTTGGGTTCAGGTGAAGAAAAGCCCACACGGTTTTCTTATTGGGTTCCTTCCGAAAAGGTCTTATATTAAGTGGAGTTTCTTATGACTTATATATTGGACACTGCTTGTCTAAACTTCCAATGTGGGACTTGGATTGATATCCCAACATTTGACTGATCCAGTAACGACATTGCGAGCTCTCGCGCCTCGCCATAAAACACATCAGTTTTAACGCTAAGAACTGAAAAATTAATTGAAAATAATCCAATCTCCTCAAACAACCTGTGACATAGGGTTTTAGACACAGATTTGGATTCAATTGATGCCATGTTTATATTTTGTGGTTTGGGAGAAGGACGAAGTCTGAAGTGGAGAGTAAAACATGAAAGCCAAGGACTCAATTTATAGGCAGAAAGGTGGTGTATTAAATGGAGCCATAGTAGTGGGTTTACAATTTAATTTCAGCATTTACAACAAGTAGGGGAACATGGAGAGATTAGTCTGATTGGATGATGGTAGGCTCAAGTCCCTCAAGTGGATGTGTATCGGCAGCAGGCTAGGTGGTTGTTCTGGGACGGTGATAAAAATGAAAGGGGAGAATTGGTAAAAAGCCCTTCTGGAAAGACGATGTCGTTCGGTTAAGTCGTGTTTTCTTCATGATTTTAAGCTAAAGCCTAGAGTTTTTCTTGTTAGGCCCAGTCTGAATCGTTGCTTTGATAAATTAAACACATCGTCGTTTAGTTTGTGTTGAATTTTGATGGTTTCGTTGGGCTTTCGTAGCTTTTTCAATCTTTTAAAGTCACAAACACTATTCAACTTAAATTTAATATTTGCTCGTGATGTGGAAGCTCTGATCAGAGGGGTGGAGTGACGTGGCGATCTGATGTGTCATAACAGGAGAGAGTCCCTTCATCTGTTATAGGTAGGATTAAATGGACACTTGGTCAAGGCTAGTTGTGTTCACTTAATTCTGATCATACAATAACAAATTTGCTGATTAAGCTTAATTCGTCTATTCTGATAGCAAAAGGTCTACAACTGGTTTCACTATGTTTGTGAGTGACCCTCTTATCTCCTCGAGACCCAGGGAGCGTAAAACTTCTGCAGAAGCATTGAAAGTTGTTGAAAGTGCACTTCATGTGCTTTTCTCTGATTGCAAAACAGCTATCCACATTGCTAAGAACTGTGTGTTTTGTGAACGAAATAACATATGGAGGTAGATTGCCACATATAGATTGAGAGAAGATTGGTAAGGGCTTGATGAAGACGCTTCATGTTAGAACTACACATACCAACTAGTTGATTTACTCATTAAACATGTGTTCCAATATTTGTTTGAGTATCTCAAGTCCAAGATGAGTCACAGATATACATGTCTCATCTTGAGGGAGCATATTAGATTGTATATATGGTCAGTACACAATTTATTGTTGGTTAAGTTAAACCACGTATAGATAAGAGTTATCAAGGTCAATATACCCATTTAGGTTTTTATTTGGGTAAATGACCCACTATGAAAATTAATTAGGTTGTATAACACTTTTTTGTCTTTTACCTATTAAAATGTCTAAAATGCCCCTCTCTTCTTTCACACCTTTCTTCTCTCACCTGACACAATTTTTATTCTTTATTTTCTTTTTTCTTTTCCTCTCTCTATCTCACGTTCTTCCTTCTTTTTCTTCTTCTTATTATTTTTTTTTTTCATCTTTCTCATTTTCTCACATCAATCCCGTTAACAACAATGTTGGATCAACCATCGATCCCGTAACAGGTATAACAGTGAACGTAACTGCTTGCTTGATCAATTTCTTACAACATCACTCCTAGATCCAACAGTGTCAACAAACACAATATCAGTTACATTGTTTGTTAACAAGCAAACTCATAGTCTATGCGTATGAGGAACCAGTTACATTGTTCGTTTACTAGCAAATCCATAGTTCATGTGTAAGAGGCACAATCTACTATAGTGATAAAAAAAATTTGTTAGACATATACAACACAATGTAACTGGTTAACATAATTAGTTAAATATACATGAGAAAGTTTAACGAATTAACATTCATGGTGACTTAATTTAGACCCATATATATATATACATATATATATATATATATATATATATATATATATATATATATATATATATATATATATATATCTTAAGAAGTTTAACAAGTTAATCAATTAAATTGTTCGTTAACCAGTTACATTGTTCCATATCGACGAGTAAGCTTAGTTCTTCCTCATTAGTCTTTTATGTCTCCACCATTAGAAATAATGTAGTCAACTATAATCTACCATAATGATAAATTTTATTTATTTGACATATACAATATAATATAACTGGCTAACATAATTACTTAGATATATATATATATATATATATATATATAGAATTTTAACAAGTTAATATTCATGATTTACTTTATTTGTTAAACATACACGACATAATGTAACTTGTTAACATAGTTATTAGTACTGATTTTCAAAAAGATGTGAAAACACCTATATGAAAGAAAAAAAAATTAATGGTGATTTTTGGTTAAGAAAAAGAAAAAATATTATTTATTTATTAAAAATAGAAAACAGAAAAATCGAAAGAATGAAAAGGCTGAACGGAAAAGAGAGAACAAAAAAAGGAGAGAGTAGAAATGATGTCTGATGGGTCCCACCTTTGTCAAGGGTAAAATTGTTTGAAAATTTTTTCACCAAAATAAAAAAATCATAGGTACATAAACCTAATTAAAATCTGAAACGGGTATATACAATGCAAATTCTCTATAGATAATATATACTATATACTTAATGAGAAAATATTTGATAACAATCTTTCCCTCTCAATCACTCATTTATCTTCTTCTTCCTCAATGTAATTATTAGGATGGAATTGTTCGTTTTTGGCACAAAAAAAAAAAACAAAGGAATTGTTCGTTTAAGCTCCATTGTTGCTGCTTTAGCCGCTCTGTTAGACTGTTACCGTAAAGGTTGCTCTGCATGCGTTTATCATACTCCATTTTGACCAGGCAAAGACAATTCCAAAAAGAACTAGAGACTTTGGTTACAAAAGAGATTGTGAGGCAGGGTTCGAGTCTTTGTAATTTGTCTTTACTTTGTTCGTTTTTTATTGTATTGCTCTGAATTAGTTTTTGTGTACCATTTTCCTTTTGATTTCTTCTTATGAATAGTGCGTAATCTTTTTTCGTTGTCTTGTGTTCCACATTCTATAACGTGTTGTGGGTGCCCTCACGATTCATTCATATTATTTCAACAATCTTCGTACAAGTTAAAATAGTAATCTCACCATTCTAGTTAATCAAGTTCTAGACTTCTAGTCTTCATTGCTTCAGGGAAAGGTTGATTTCTTAAGATAGTCGCTGACTTACAAATATAACGTGCTTTAGCTTTGTTAACGGTACAACCGTGCAAAACCTTGGGACGCAAGTAAATCGACTTCCTCATCGAAATAGAACGGGGCATTACCAATCTACGAATTACATATTTTATTTTGAGGAAGGGGATGTGAGATTAGAATAATACTGATGGTGTTGAGGTCAAACAAATTAAGTATGTGATTGCCGCCTATTATTTTAAAAATTAATTTTGGTCAATTTTTCTTAAATATTTCTTTAGTGTAATGGTATAGTTGGTATATATGTTTTTTAGTTTAAGGTTCGAGTTCAAATTCTTCTAGCTACATTTTAATCATAGACATTCGGCTTTCTTTGAGCTGAGCAATTATGAGTAATCCAGAATGTTTAGGTTAGTGAAGTCATAAACTCTTATTTCTTATACGCCATATATGCGAGAAACGGAGACTTAGTTACAAATGTGCCAAAGCGATAATACTTGTGAAGCAGCTAACAAGTCTTTATAATTTTCTTATTCACGAACATTCCACTAAGTTTCCATTCCAACGAATAGACAATCCTATGGATGAGAGTTTATTTGACTTGGTTCCCCTGTTTCACGTTACTCTACCTACAAATAGGAATTTCATGATCATAATCTCAAACACAAAGAAAGGAAAACAAAGCATGCATTCTCCTTACGCTTCGTTCATCTCCATTTTCCTTTTCTCCTTCCTCACTAGCTTCACAGCTTCCTCTCAAGTTCTAGATCCCAATTTAGTATCCCAAATATGTCCAAATACTACAACTTATTCAAGGAACAGTACTTACTTCACCAATCTCAAAACCCTTTTGTCCTCTCTCTCTTCTCCAAACGCCTCGTATTCCACCGGATACCAAACCGCCAGGGCCGGACAAGACCCGGACAGGGTCACCGGACTTTTCCTCTGCCGTGGAGATGTTTTGCCAGAAGTTTGTCGTACCTGCGTCACCATTTCTATCAACCAGGCCTTAGATCTTTGTCCGAATAATAAAGAAGTCCTGCTCTATTACGATCAGTGTATGCTCAGATACTCTCACCAGAATATCCTCTCGACCATTACAGTCAATTCTCCATGGATCATAAGCCTGTCGAACCAATTGAGTATTTCACCTAACCAATTGAAACCTGCATTTGAAAAATTGGTGTCGTCGACGATGAATCGAGCTGCCAAGGAGGCAGCGAACAGTCCTAAAAAATTCAGAACGACAAAGGCCAATTGGAGGGCATCGGAGAGTTTGTACGGACTTGTTCAGTGCACTCCTGATCTTACAAGTCAAGACTGCTTGAGCTGTCTGCAACAATCTATCAAAGGAATACCTTTCTACAAAAGGGGGGCAAGAAATGTCTTTCCAAGTTGTGGCTCAAGGTATGAGCTTTACCCATTCTACAATGAAACTTCCATTAGAACACCAACGGTGCTGGCGTTTGCTCCATCTGCTCCTCCCGTGTCATCGCCTCAACGACCTGGTGAGAACTCTCTTTCTCTTGTTTTCCTCTGATTTCTCGAGAGATTAGCAAATACGCACAGAAAGTTGTGTCATTTTTCTTGTTTTGGTTTTGTTCAAGTGCCGCTTATTGATGTTCTAAGAAGACGATGTTTGAAAAGCAGGGAAAGGTGGGATTTCTGGTGTGTTGGTCGCATCCATCGTTGTTCCTACTGTAGTGGCTGTTCTGCTTTTCATAGCTGGTTATTGTTTTCTTACAAAGAGGACTAAGAAGTCTTACGACACAGCTCCTGCGTTTGATGGTAAAGATTCAATTGATTAGCAATCCTAATTTTGTTCGATTCATGCCAATGCTCATCCCCTTTCCTGATAGCTAAGAATTTAATTGTGTGTAGGAGATGATATAGCAACCTTAGAGTCGCTTCAACTTGACTATAGAACAATTCTAGCTGCAACAAATGATTATTCAGTGAAGAAAAGGATTGGTAGAGGTGGATTTGGTGTGGTTTACAAGGTGCAATTACTATTATTTCTTTAATTGCGTTGAGGTTTTGTGTACTTCTAGTTAAATTTTTATCTCTAACACATTTGAATAACAAGACGATGATGCTGGAAACGAATAGGGGACATTTTCGAATGGAACTGAAGTTGCAGTCAAACGATTGTCGAAAACATCGGGACAAGGTGAAGCAGAGTTCAAGAATGAGGTTATAGTTGTTGCAAAGCTTCAGCACAGAAATCTGGTTAGGCTTCTCGGGTTTTCTCTAGAAGGAGAAGAAAGGATATTGGTCTACGAGTATGTGCCCAACAAAAGCCTTGATTACTTCCTCTTTGGTCAGTTTCGCTTATTATTAATTTTGCTTCCGTGGTTCTTTGTTCAATCTTGAAATAACAGACCTATGGAATATATTGTAATTCACGGATGTCTGTAGACCATGCAAAGCAAAGTCAGCTGGACTGGACTCGACGATACAATATCATTGGAGGGATTGTTCGGGGGATTCTATATCTTCATCAAGATTCCCGGCTTACAGTCATACACCGTGACCTCAAAGCGAGTAACATTCTCTTGGATTCGGATATGAATCCGAAAATTGCTGATTTTGGAATGGCAAGGATCTTTGGGATGGACCAGACCCAAGAGAACACAAGCAGAATAGTTGGTACCTAGTAGGTCTTCCACTTTATTTTCCTTGATTAAGTTAAAGTTTATTGAACATTATTATTTTTTGGGACAAACTAAAGGTTTTCTTCTGGACCCCAGCGGATACATGTCTCCGGAATATGCGATTCGTGGCCAGTTCTCAGTGAAATCTGATGTCTATAGTTTTGGAGTGTTAGTTCTTGAAATAATAAGCGGTCGAAAGAATAGCAGCTTCTATGACACAGACGACGGACATGATTTGGTCACATATGTCAGTTTTTTAATATAAAGTTGTGTATTTGCCTCTTTTACCATACGTATTGGTTGCAAGAACTAACTGATTGATGTTATAGGCTTTTAGTCTTTGGAGTAATGGAACAATGATGGACCTTGTGGATCCAAATATTGTTTATAATTGCCAGAGGAGTGAAGTGGTTCGATGCATCCATATTGGTCTGTTATGCGTTCAAGAAGATCCTGTGGACCGTCCGACCTTAGCAGCCATCGCTCAGATGCTTACTAATAACACTGTGACTTTACCCGCGCCTAGGGAACCAGGGCTTTTCTTTCAGAGTAGACCTATAAAAGACCCGCTTGATACGGATCCGTCTAGAACGAACAAGTCTGTTCCAGCCTCTAATAACGGCATGTCGATCACTGATTTATATCCTCGTTGAATATGGTGTTAACCTCCACGCCTGAACCAACTGGTATCGCTCAAAACTTGTTAAATGACTTAATGACATTGTAGAGTTAACTGCAACCAATTTACATATATCTAAAAGTAGACAACCTGGTTTATTGTCTGTTTTTTCTATTTTATTTTTTATTTTATTTTAGTTTATTTTATTTTATTTCAGTTCTGTATTATAATTTGTAGTTCGGTATGGTTTGGTGTTAATGTGATGCAATATCGAGATTTCGGTTTTGTTTTTTTTTTTTAACATCTGATTTCATTAAACGGTAAAAGGAGCAAACAAATATTTTACAAGCCACCGGGGCGGTACATCATAAGAAATAGATAAAGTATTAAGAGAATAAGCTCGTTTAGCTAAAACATCCGCCGCTTGATTGCGTTCACGATTAACCGAGTCCAAAGAACAAAGCGGTAGTCGTTGCATCCACACTCTGATTTCGGTTTTGTTTATGGGCTTTTTTTATCATTTGTAATATTTGATTTTATTATATTACTGATGATAAATCGATCAAAAAATGAGAAAAAGCTAATTACAGTATTAGGAATTTAAATTATATGCCAATAAAAAATTATGTTGTTACATCAGAGTGTGAACTGTTTTGAAACAACGACAAGCAAACGGAGAAACTGGGAGGGACTTGAATCATACGCCCGCAGTGTATAGACATGCCGAGAATCATCTTTGCAGACCTTCTCCATAAGACAAATCATCTAGGAGTCTATAACTTCTCACAGCATTGTCAACGGAACAACCAGAGATGGGGAAGGTTAAGGAACATATCATAGGACTTGACAAATCTCCCTAGAAATTAAAAAATCTAATGGTTTTGTTTATTGGGTTTTTTCCAAAAGATCTCATACTAAGTGGAGTTTCTTATGACTTATATATTATATAGTCATTGTCTAAACATGTGGGACTTGGATTGATATCCCAATAAAGCTATTATTAACTGACGGTTTCAAATAATTTTGTGAACTCTAAGTTTTCGCTCGACTCAGTCTAGGAATGAGGGTTTATCATTCTAGTTCAAATTGCACAATACGTTTTGATTGGGTGGATTTGTTCGTGGTCCTCTTCCCTAGAAAATGATGTGTTGTGACCATCATGTTCCCCCTTTCTTTATCTGTGACATAGAAAGTTTGGTTTATTGTATGACGACGGAATGATAATTCCACGAGACCAGAGGACTTGGTTAGAAAAGAAAAGAAATCGGGAACGAGTCCTTGGATTTTGTCTTCGTCTTTGATGTTGTTGCCGACTTTTCCAATCGACTGATGGAGTTTTCTTTCCCTTACCATTTTCCTTTCTGTCTTTAGTTTTCGAATCTCTCACACTCTGATTGGGTGCCACATGATTCATTCATAATAGTTCAAATACCAACTTGTTTACTACGCTTGATTAAACAGAAATATACATTTTTTTTTTTTTGAAATAATGTCAAATTATATTCAAAAGAAAAAAATACTGTTTTACAATTTGTTCAAACTGAAAAACAAATTAAATTTAAAAGGCAGTAAAAATACTAATATTTCTAAGTTGTAGGAGGTGAGAAGACTTCACTCCATCGTTGGAGGCCTCCATCATAACACAAATATACATTGATTAAGACACAGCGACCAAGGGTCAAGGAAAACTTGATATACAAGTTAACTGGACACACAATTGTTGTAGGCCATATATACATATGCTTAGTACATGCTTGCTGACTAACCCAACCAACACCTGTACGATCTTGAAAATTGAAACAGAAGAATCTCTGTCCTGTCTTTTGGTTTCTTCTTTTAGCCTTTCCTTTTGTGTTTGCACCATGTGGGAAAACTGGTTCTTTCAAGTCTAGCTCCTGCGGTTGAATAGGGCGAGTAGGTTCGAGGCGTGGTTGATCCCGTTATTGGTACTGATGATATAAATCTTCCATTCGAAGCATAAGCGGTCCAAGCGACGTTGAAGGAATTTGTCACCAATGCATGGTAAGGTAATGATTTTTGGGTCAGAGATAGTTATGACTCGGGTATTTTTTCTTTTTTCGGCAGCATTTTTGCTAGAATGTCATTGATTCGTCGCAAAGATTGGGTGATCGTTCCCGCCTCAATTTGTTTTATACATTTCCTCTCTTTGTAATTTTTTTTTTGTTTTTAAGCTCGGTTCTTTTATTATGTTCGAGGTTGGAGATATTAGCTCCTACTTTTTTTAATAAGATTTTTGGCATTTCGAACTCAATGCCACACTTGATTTTCGATAATTTGATTGAGCCGAAAATATTTATTTATAAATTTTTCTCCAACATAGGTTTTTAATCTTTTTGGTGGTCCGAAAATTTTAGGTCCCCATCCTAATATTGAAGAGAATGCTATGTTTTAAATAAAAGTTTGTTGACCATGACTTATAGTAAAGTGGTTTGTGCTAACTAGAAACAAAATATTTTAATGAATTTTCTGTTTTGATTAAAAGTTTGTTTGAAAATTACTATGGCTATTATCTTATTCGACCTGGAAAAGGAGGACCTAGACTCGTATATTAGTGGTGTCCTAGAGACGTTAATGTTTCATCGGTTGGATTCACACAGTTTCTAATATGAATGTACGAAAGAGTCAAAGCAGACTTGGTGACAAATGTACCAACCCGAAATAATTATGAAGCAGAAATTTCGTTACAATTCCATGACGATGAGCGTTTACTCGACTTCGATTGACTCCTCCCCTGTTTCACGTTAATCTACCTCAAATGTCAAGTCGCACGGAGAACAAACTATAAAAAAATGGGAGCTTCATGATATGAAACACAAATTAAGAAAAGCTTAAGCATGTCTTGTTACGCTTCTTTCCTGTTCCTTTTCCTTTTCTCCTTCCTCAGTAGCTTAAGAGCGTCTGCTCAAATTCCAGATCCTTCTTTCTTAAGAATTATTTGTCCAAATACAACAACTTATTCAAGGAACAGCACTTACTTCACCAATCTCAGAACCGTTTTGTCTTCTCTCTCATCCCGTAACGCCTCTTACTCCACCAGATTCCAAAACGCTACCGCAGGGCAGGAACCAGACAGAGTTACCGGACTTTTCCTCTGCCGTGGAGACCTGTCGCCAGAAGTTTGTCGCAACTGCGTCGTCTTTGCTGTCAACGACACCTTAACTCGGTGTCCGAATCAAAAAGAAACCGTACTTTATTACGATGAGTGTATGCTCAGATACTCTAACGAAAACATTTTATCCACCGTGAGCTCCGGATTAGGAGCGAGGTTAAATAACCCTTCCAAAGTTACATCTAATCAATTAGACCGGTTCAGAGATTTCGTCTTGTCCAAGTTGAACCAAGCAGCCGTCGAAGCAGCGAGCAGTCCCACAAAATTCAGTGTTATAAAATCAGTTCCAGATCCATCTGCGATCACCACTTTCTACGGACTGGTTCAGTGCACTCCTGATCTAACGAGACAAAACTGCTTGACTTGTCTGCAACAGTGTAACATTTGGTTAGATAGTGATAGACTCGGGGCAAGGATTATTCTTCCGAGCTGCAGTTCAAGGTTCGAGTTGTACTCGTTTTTCAACGAATCCGCCATTAGATCACCTCCTCCACCACCACCATCACAGCCGGCTTCTATTCCTCCACTGTCAGCTCCTCCACCNCCTTTTTTTTTTTTTTTTTTTTTTTTTGTCACTTTTTACAGAATTTTGATTTGCTGTACGTCTTCCATTGTCTGATCGTAAACAAAATGATGTTTGAAAAGCAGGGAAACGTGGGAATTCAAGTCTGTTGGTGGTAGGCATCGTTGTGCCTATTATTGTGGTTGTTCTGCTTTTCATAGCTGGTTATCAATTCCTTGTGATGAGGGCCAAGAAGACAGCACCTGTGTTTAATGGTAAAAGATTCAAATCATATGCGATTTTAGTTGTGTTCGATTTTGATAACTAAGACTTTTGTTATGCATTAGGAGATGACATAACAACGATACAGTCGTTGCAACTTGATTATAAAACAATTCAAGCTGCAACAAATGATTTTTCAGAGAATAATAAGATTGGTCAAGGTGGATTTGGCGAGGTTTTCAAGGTACATTTACCATTAGTTCCTTAAGGTTGTGTATTTTTTATTGGGTTTTTTTCTGTCAAGGCACTTGGATGATAAGATGATGCTTATGAAAACAATTAGGGGACATTTTCGAATGGAAATGAAGTTGCAGTGAAACGATTGTCGAAAACTTCAGGACAAGGTGAAACAGAGTTCAAGAACGAGGTGGTAGTTGTTGCAAAGCTTCAACACAAAAATCTTGTTAGGCTTCTTGGTTTTTCCCTAGAAGGAGAAGAAAGGATACTGGTCTACGAGTATGTGCCCAACAAAAGCCTCGATTACTTCCTCTTTGGTCAGTTACACTTGTTCCTTGGTTCAGTGTTTCTTTAGCCAATTCTCAAGACTTGGGATCACAATCATAAATAATTGATTTCAATTCACGGATGTGCGTAGACCATACAAAGCGAGGTCAACTTGACTGGACTCGTCGACAACAGATCATTGGAGGGATTGCTCGGGGGATCCTATATCTTCATCAAGATTCACGGCTCACAGTCATACACCGTGACCTCAAAGCGAGTAACATTCTCTTGGACGCAGACATGAATCCAAAAATTGCTGATTTTGGAATGGCAAGGATCTTTGGACTGGACCAAACCCAAGAGAACACAGGCAGAATAGTTGGTACCCTGTAAGTGTTCAACTTAACTTTTCTCATACATTGAGGTTTGTTGAACATTATTTATTTTCCCCGCAAACTAAAGTTTTCTTATTGACTTCAGTGGATACATGCCTCCTGAATATGCAAGGCATGGCCAGATCTCAATGAAATCTGATGTCTACAGCTTTGGAGTGTTAGTTCTTGAACTCATAAGCGGTAGGAAGAATAGCAGCTTCTCCGGGACAGATGGTGCAAATGACTTGCTGACATATGTAAGTATAAAGCAATCAGGTTTGATACTCTCTTGCATGAACTGATTAATTGGTTGATATTCTAGGCTTATATGCTTTGGAGTAATGGCACAGCGTTAGACTTTGTGGATGCAATTATTTTTGATAATTGCCGGAGTAATGAAATGCTTCGATACATCCATATCGGTCTTTTATGTGTTCAAGAAGATCCTATAGAGCGTCCGACCTTGTCAACCATTTCTGTGATGCTCACTAGTAACACTGTGACTTTGCCATTGCCGCGAAAACCAGGTTTTTTTGTTCAGAGTGACCCCAAAATAGACCCGCTTGATGCAGATCAATCTACAACGACTAAGTCTGTTCCAGTCTCTGTTGAAAGCACATCAAGCGATTTGTATCCTCCTGAATATGATACTAACTTTCACGCTGGAACCAAATAATTCCATATTTTTAAAAGTAGTTAACCTGGCTTATTGTTTAGTTTTTATTTATATGTTTTTGGTTATGTATTGTTAAAACTGAAAACCCTGCTCGATTAACATTCTCTGTGTCATATATATACAACATATGAATATATCATCTAATACTCCCCTTCAAGTTGGTGCATGAAGATCACAAATGCCCAACTTCCGACTGAGATATCCAGGCTGTCGAGAACCAAGTGCTTTAGTGAAAATATCAATGAGTTGCACTGAAGTATGAATTTTGTGAGTTTGAAGAGAACCAGCAAGAATCTCATCACTTACGTAGTGACAATTTAGTTCAATATGTTTCATACGTTCATGAAGCACTGGATTTGCTGTGATACCCTTCTGGATTTGTATAGTAATCATCCTCTTTATTTGAAAGTCTATGATTTTGATCTAGGTGATTGGTAGAGATGGGCTTAGCACAGATTGCTAGGCCCATCTCATCTACACAGCATAATGGGCCAGTCAGCCCAGCGGCCCACCACCCGCCAAAAGCCTCCAACGACGACTATAAAAAGAGCTAGAAGATGAAGCGTCAAGGGATCCGGATTTGGCATTTTGATTAATCTCTCTACAACTCTCCTTTACTTAGAACATTGTACCCTCCGGCTTTTGCCTAACGTACTCATAAACGAGAAATCCGAACCGTTCACTTATTTACTCCGAACACAAAGGAACAACATCAGTGATCTCGCTACAGGCCTTCCGCCCAATAAGCCACATCCATCAAGATCATATCAAGTGCATACTTCCTTTGAGATAAATAGAAACCCTCCTTAGAACGAGTAACTTCTATGCCTAAAAAATATTTCAAAAGACCCAAATCTTTCATGCTAAAACATTGTCTCAAATAGCCTTTAAATCGTTCCACCAATTGAACATCACTTCTACAAATGATTAAATCATCCACATATATAATCACATATAGATGACAATCCCATAACCTTCAAGTGCAGCTGTAAGTTTTGAGAACCATACCCTTGTATGATGAGGCAAAGACAATTCCACTAGACCAGAGGACTTGGTTACGAAAGAAAAAGAAATTGGGAAGCAGCTTCCAAGTCCTTAGATTTTGTCTTCGTCTTTGATGTTGTTGCTGACTTTTCCAATCGATGGACAGACTTAACATTTCGTTACCATTTTCCTTTCTTTCTTTAGTTTTGTAATCTCTCACACTGTTTATATGGGTGCTACATGATCCGTATTATTTTTTTATTTTGGCAACATTTTTACTAGAATATCATTGATTCGTCCCAAACATTGGGTGATTGTTCCCTCCAATACTACAAGCGTTTCGTGAGAAGCCACAAATTTCTTAATTTTTTCGTCGGGGTTTTTGAACCTCTCGGCTGTTTGTTGATTAATTGCCTAATGGTTTATGGCAAATTCACGGAAATTAGCTCGATATTTTCCTGTTATGCTCGAGTTAGCTTTAACTTTAACCATGCTCCTTACAATCCCATGATTGAAAACTTATATCAACGAGAGTTATTTATGATAAGTTAAAGTCCGTATGTGTCATTTTAAGAAGAAATACAATTACCAACAATAATTGTACAACAACCAAGAGAAAGAAGGAAATATAATCCAATTTTTTTTTTTTTAAATATAATCCAATCTTATATGATATTAGAAGGGTTTAGTAGATTAGAGGGATTAGGATGTTAATTAGTTTTAATTAATCTATTGTTTTGTATGAAAAAGTTTAGTGAAATTAATTAGTTAAGTGAATTAGTGTCACTAAAGTGAACTAAGACTAATTAAATTAAATTAATGTCACATGATCTGAGATAGTATTTTGTTAGCTCTAAGCAACACTGATTAGTGTTCTATTTCCCCCAAATTACTTTGCTAAATCTAAAGTTCAATGTTTTCTTTATTGATCATCTTAATTAGTAGTATTTTCGCTTGTGCATTTTTTTGTTTAATCATCATTAGTCTTTTGCCATTTCAATTCAGTAGAATTAACAATTAGTCATACTCATTACTAGAATTGTCTAGCTTAATCGAGATCCTTAATAGTTTATTGAGTTAGCTCACTCAATCTTTGTGTTTTGATACCCTATGCTATGCAACAACAATTTACATGTGTATGTGTTGTTAGTGTGGTCTAGCTAATTGATTGATTTTGGCTTCCCCATAAAGCCTCTCATCAACTGATTGTTTTTTTTTTTTTTTTCGATTCAATAGCCAAATTCTACATACTGCAGGGAGCGGGACTCAATCTTGAGTGGTGTTGTCTGTCTTCACCACTTGTACTTATCATCAACTATTTATTTTAATGATCTTTTATATATTACTTTAACAGTTTTTTTTTACACAAAAGAATAATGTCGAAAGTATAGTTATATGACATGTCACAAAAAAAAAAAAATTTAACAAGATACACTAAATCGACAAATAATCTCTTTGTGAAAACCACATTTGATATAATAATTTTTATATATTACATAAATAAATTAGTAAATAGTTATATTTACTTCAAACACAATAATCTACTTCTACAACAAAATTGAATGTAAAATACGAACAAAAATACTATTAAAAACATTTTTAATCTATTTAAAAATTTTGCGTTCGACGCAGATCAAAATCTAGTTATTTAATAATGACACGTATATTGCTACTTATCCTCATGGTCGCCAAGTTAATTAAAAAGAATAACATTTTCCACACAAACATATGGATGATTGTAAGAGGATATTATAGAAAAAGAATAATTTTTTCAATTATTGCTTTACAAGCAACGACACTGGCTTATTATAAAAGGAAGTAAACAAGAGGCGTTTACTTTGAATTTGATCGACTACATATGGTCAAAAGTCACCGCCTTTTTCACGTTAATTTATCTAACAGGTTTGACACTTTCACTCTCTTTTTAACTTTCACCTTCCTCACGTTAACAAATCATCTTCATGGTCTGAAAAAATCACAAATAAAGGAAAGCTAAGCATGTCTTCTTACGCTCCTCTCACTGTCTTTTTCGTTTTCTCCTTCCTCACTAGCTTGAGAGCTTCTGCTCAAATTCAAAATCCTTATTTCATATACCATATTTGTCCAAATACAACAACTTATTCGAAGAACAGCACTTACGACACCAATCTCAGAACCGTTTTATCTTTTCTCACTTCCAACAACGCCACAGCTTACTCCACCGGATTCCAAAATGTTTCGGCAGGACAAGACCCCGACAGGGTCACTGGCCTTTTCCTCTGCCGTGGGGACGTTTCCCCCGAAGTTTGCCGTAACTGCGTCAACATTTCGACCAACGAGACCTTAAATCGGTGTCCCAAGGAAAGAGAAGCGGTGCTGTATTACGATGAGTGTATGCTCAGATACTCTCACAGGAATATTCTCTCCACCTTTACAATCAATAATGGAGCGATCATGCTGAACCAAAATAATATTTCATCTAACCCTAACCAAGTGGGACGGTACGTAGATTTGGTTTCGTCCACGATGAACAGAGCTGCCATCGAGGCAGCGAACAGTCCTAGAAAGTTCTCTACAAGAAAGGCCAATTGGACTGCGTTCCAAACTTTGTACGGACTTGTTCAGTGCACTCCTGATCTTACAACACAAGATTGCTTGAGCTGTCTGCAACAATCCACCAATGGAATGCCTCTTTACAAACTCGGGGGAAGACTTCTATATCCAAGTTGTAGCTCAAGGTACGAGCTTTATGCGTTCTACAACGAAACCGCTGTTAGAGCACCACTAGGGGTTCCGCCTGCATCTACTCCTCCGACCTCATCTCCTCCGCCATTTAGTGAGAACTCACTCTCTCTCTGTTCTTCCTCTGTATTTTAACAGGATTTCTGACATATCATGGTTTTTACGTGTTTTCAAGCCATGATATCATTGTTTTATCGA
>OVAF01000635.1:0-35023 GCA_900406245.1 Odontarrhena argentea | reverse complement strand
CTGATACCATATTTACAACCATATTTTTAAATACAGATAAATAAATGCTTAGTTGCTCTGATACCATATTTTAATAAAACTTAGTTGTACTAGTGGGTTGTACTTACTTATACTAATGGCGGAATCGTAAATAATTACAACTTTTTGGTTTCTATGTAATTAACCTATTTTTCTTATTTTCTTTGATTTATTTAATTAACTGGTCAACTTAGGGGAGTATCTGGGACCTTTTTTATTTGATGAAGAGGTTATGAGCCATTGGTTCGCTGGATATGGTCTAACCGTCTAAGTAAAAGAGAATTTATCATCAAACCATTTGCTTATACCTGCTTAATGGTGTGACTAAAATACACTTATATTATTTCTTTATGTAGTAGAAAAGGAGTAATGAATTGGTGAAGACCAATCCTACTCCAGTTTGGAATAGAATATAGATAAATGGATTGAGATGGTTGTAGAACCTATTGTCTTTGACATTTTTCAAACTAGGTTTTACAAATATATTGTAGAGCATCTAGAACAAATACAAATTCATAAAACTCATCTAGATGCAAATACAAACTCATAAACGAATAAAGTTACATCGATACGAAATATTTGGATGCAAAATACCACCAAATACACAAACAAACAATACTTGCATCTATGGTCCATCACCAGAGAAACAGAGTAAACCATAGTTTAAGAAGGGAGAGCAAATTAGGCCATATATCTTAGTCTATTGAACCATACATGTTTAAAAGTTCGCAAGTGCATAAACTCAAAGTCGAGAATTAAAATGATCGACATGATGTTTTTCTTCCCGCTTTTGAACTTTCTTGGAACTTCTGTTGTCCCCATCCTCAATAAACAAGCCTTTAGCGATGTCTCTTAGCTTAGGTTTTAGGATCTTTCCAGTGCCATTCTTTGGCAGCTCCTCCAAGAAGACCACCTTCCTAGGACACATAAAACGAGGCAGATTTTCATAGCAATAGTCAATTAAATTTCTTTCACCTGTCAATAATTTATCTTCGCGATCTCCTTGATTGGTCTCAGCCTTTTTAAGAACCACGAACGCACAAGGGGTTTCTCCCCAAACAGAGTGAGGCATGGCAACGACCGCGACCTCCAACACATTAGGATGCTTGTAAAGAACATTTTCAACCTCAACACTGCTTATGTTCTCGCCTCCAGATATGATAATGTCTTTAGACCTATCTTTGATCTCTATGTGCCCATCAGGGTGAATCACACCTATGTCTCCCGTGTTGAGCCATCCGTGTTTAAACGCTTCAGATGTTGCTTTAGGATTCTTTAAATAACCTTTCATTATGCTGCTTCCTTTGATGACAATCTCTCCCATCGTCTTCCCATCTCGTGGGACACTCTCTTGTGTTTTTGTGTTCTTCACGTCAAATTCAGCTAGAGTTAAGACGCCTACCCCTTGCCTTCTCTTCAGCTCCATCTGTTGCTTCTCCGGTAGTCTGTTTCAGTCAAGTGATGAAATTGTCAAATCAGTCTTAATAATATTGAACATAGTTGTAAGAACAAAAGAAAACATCAGTTTTGCATTTTATCCTTTAATTGTCAAAATTTGAACTTCTTATTTTTTGTAAAAGTGAAATTTGATATATGAAATAATTGTTTTTATTACCTGTTCCACTCGTCTTGCCACTCACAAAACAGAGCAGGACCGGTGGCTTCCGTGAGGCCATAGGCATGCATCACTTGAAACCCCAACTGTTGAACTCTCTTAACAAGGGTAGATGGCGGTGCCGAACCTCCAGCCAACACCTGGACCGGCCTCGACCTATTTGACCGGTTAAGCGGTTTTCCTTGTAGGAGAATGTTGAAAACTGTAGGAGCACAGCACATGTGTGTTACACCATGCAATTCTATGTTCTTATAGATCTCCATGGCAGTCACGTGCCTGATGCACACGTTGGTACCCCCACGCGCAGCCACTGACCACGTGAGAGTCCATCCATTGCAATGAAACATAGGTAGAGTCCAAAGATAGACCGGGAAGATTCCCATTTCCCAACCCATTATCGCGCTTACAGAGCTTAAATACGCCCCACGGTGGCTTATCACCACACCCTTGGGGTCGGCTGTGGTACCTGACGTATAGTTCAAGGAGATTGGATCATGCTCGTTTTGAACACGAAACATACGTTCCACCAAAGACGACGTAGGCTCTCCCTTAAGAATAAGACACTCGTAGTCTAACTCCTTGGAGGGAAGCCTCTTAGAGATATCGTTCTCCTCAATAAATATGACCAGCATGTTCACTTGTGAGTCTTTAGTTCGTAGTAGCTGCATAATTTCTTGCCCGAGGTGATCCAAATTGCGGTCTATGAATAGGATCTTTGGCTGGGCATGGTGGAGGATTCCAACAATGGATTTAGCATCGAGACGGGTATTAATGGGGTTGAGGACAGCTCCAGCCATAGGAACAGCGAAATGCATCTCATACATGGCAGGTATGTTCGGGGCCAGAACTGATATCTAAACACACAAATATTACATTTCTCAATTAGTATAACAAAGTTGAAACTATCTACTTAATTTAGATGTTTACTAGATTAATATACGTGAGAGAGAGATGACATACGACATCGTTCTTGGCAATGTTAAGAGAGACAAGAGAAGCAGCGAGACGACAGCAGCGGTCATAGGTCTGAGGCCAAGTGAAGCGAGTTTGTCCATAGATTATGGAAGTTTGATTAGGATAACATTCTGAAGCTCTCTTCAAGAACGTTATGGGCGTTAGAGGAACATTGTTTGCTTCACATAAAGCCACATTATCCATATTTTTTTTTTTTGTGTTGGTGTGATTCAAGAGGCCATATGCTTTATATATATTAAATATATAGCTACAGAAATTGTTGGTTCTACCATGGAATATGTTGACCATCAAAGTAAACGTGGCTTAAATATTAATACAGTTGACAGTTGAAGGCAACGATCAAGAAGCTTCCGTGTAGTAGCTTCTTTATCTTCATTTTTGTGGTCATCTCCGCCTCTCATGTAGGTTCCGTGATACTTGCCGACACATTATCTTCTTCGATTTCCAATTCGTCCCCATTTAATCATTCAATTAATGATTACAATAATATATATATAGATATATATTTTCTTTTTTATCTAAAACAACATGTACTGCGATTTGAATGCGACCAATAGTATTTGCTACCTGTCAAATTCACCAAAGATATATACAATAATATGAGGTTTAGAAAGAACTTGTGGTATTGGTTCTGGTTATACGTACGTAACTAGCTAGTAGAGATTTTTAAATTGTTGGGTCCCATGTTTTAAAGAGCTTGTGGTATTTCATTAATTTTAAGATCTCTACGGTTTTGTCGGTTAATAAATAGGGAAAAACCCTGAAAAATACACCAACTATTTAATTTTTGTCAGAAAAATACACGAATTGTTTACGTTGCCATATCAATACACCAAGTTAATGTTTTTCCAGATTAATACACAAACTCATTATTTTTTTGCCATTTTAATACATGAACATGTAAACTAATTATAAAATTCCAATTTTACCCTCAACATTCTCACTCAAATCAATTTTTTCTTACCTTTTACACAAAATATAAAAATAAATAACTACAGAATGCGAAAAATTATGAAATAAATTCGGAAGACACTTTATTTACGAAAATTACATTAATGAATCTTTGATAATAGACTTTTCTAGTCGTGACAGATTTATTTAGATCATGACATATTTCTTTAGCATGTTATTCTAGTCAAATAATTTTTCCAATTTGACCAACAAATATGCACATGTGACAGTAAAGTAATTTTTCTATGGTAGATTTATATTTTTACGGCATATTATTTTTAAAAATTTTTTTGTTATGTGGTGGTAGATTTGTTTATACCGTGAAATAATTTTTTATTTTTATTTTGGCATATTTAATTTACTTGATTTAATCTCTTAGTGACCGTAGATTTTTAGTTTTACATATCTTTAACGACAGACTTTGTCAACACTTACGTTACACTAGATTTTTTTTACTTTATAAAAGATTTGTTTTCGGTTCAGAATAGATATCGTTTGACGGCAAATTTTTGTTCTTGTAATGATGGCAGATTTATTTGTGACTAGAATAACGATTTCTTTGGCAGCAGATTTTTTTTAGTAGGTTTATTAAGACAATGACAATTTTTTTCTATGGCAGATTTGTTTCTCGTCATGGCAGATTCATTTAATCGTTGTATTACGATATGTTTTATCCCACTTCCACAATACCGTTATTTTACTTATTGAATGTTTTAACTTCATCTTTTTTCTCTAAATTATTTACATTGTATTATTTTTATTATTATTACTATTTTTATTAGTTCATTTAAAATTAGTAATAATGACAAATATAGTTCTTTTATGCTTTTTTATTATTACTTGTGACCAAAAAACAAAAAAAAAACTATTATTACTATGTTTTCCTGATTTTAATTTTGTTATTATACTTATTATTTTTTATAATTTTAATTCTGGTTTTAGTTCTACTTTAATATTAAGAATTTATAAATTTCACTTTTTATGTTTTAATTATTTTTTATATCTTAGTTTTTCATTTAAGTTTTATTTGAAAAAAAGTAATTATATTTTATATTAACTACATTACTATATTAAGAAATTAGATCTTCAAAAATACAAAATAATGGCACTCGTGTTATTAATTAGGAAAACTAGGGGTATTAAGAATTTTTACAAAACATTTTTGTTTTTTATTGGTAAATCTCTTCATGTTGTTATTCTGGTAGTTTTGAAATAAAATAAATTTATGACATTCTAGGTAATTTCTCTATTTATTTTGTGGAGAAATTACCTAAAATGACAAAAATTTGTTCAAAAAATAGTTGAATTACATTTTTAAAAGATAAATTTTATAGGTGAACAGAAAGGAAAAAAATAAATGTTCTCAAATACCACCTTTTGTGGATTATTTTTCAAAAATATTGTTTGATATTAAATCACGCCAGCCAAAAACAGATAAAAATATGAGATGAGAGAATATAGGGTCCCGAGAATATATTCTCTGAACTTTTTTACGGAATAAATAAGTCTTTTCGGTTTCCAATAAATTTTATCGTTTAAGTCGAGATTGAATTTCAAGTTTATTTTTTGCTTGTATTCTCAAGTAGCCAGACTGTGTCATAGAGACAACACTAGCACAAACCACTAGACTACAAGTCATGGACATTTGTATACCGTATATGAAATAATATTTGTGAGACACTGAATTTCAAGCTTATTTTCTCGCTTGTATGTTATTTGCATAAAGGAAATGAAATCTGGTTACACAAGGACTTGATAAAAACGAGGTAAACACATAAAAGCGTTTTATTGTTGATCTTTTCCAATCAAATTGTATTGACCTTCCATTTTAGTCCAACGCAAAATTAATTCTGAGTAATCTTTGACACGATCAAAATATCTAATAGCTATCAATTAAAACACTTCTTGCGTAAGAACTGGAGAACCGTGAACTGTAATTCATCCACAAGCTGGAATAATAGGAACTGACGGCAATGATGTGTCCCTATCACACATATCCGGGCTAATGTTTATGACTCCTTCACCCTGCCATGTTTCATTATCAGGTTATAAAACATATGTATGTAACTCAAATGATATGTTCTTGAATATAAATAAGTTCATTGATTCAACTATTATATGGTAAGGCTGGACCGGTCCTAGCCCAAGACTAGGTTGGTCTCGGGTTTCGAGTTCTCAATAACAACTGTAATATAGAATGTTAGGTAAGATTTTGTTACCTTGGCAATGTTTCTGAAGTAGAAGGTTGTGTAGTTTCCAGTTGGGAACAAGGCTTCAATAATGTCAGCCAGTACGAGATTTGGTTGCGAGATTGCTCCGTCATACCAGTCTTCTCATTCTCAAAACCCAAAACACCGTTTAAGCTCAGATCAATAAAAAAAATTAACAATATTTAAGACTTTTCTTACCCAGCGTTGTTCCATTTCTGACCCTTTTGTCATATCTCCAGATGCTCTGATTTGATAGAAATGCAAAACATGAGTTATCATCCACGTCTATGTTCTCCAAGAAAGTTTTATGTGTGTAGTTTTGAGGGTCAGCAGATAGCGTTTCATCGATCACCGCATCCACAGTCTGTAAAGTGAAGATTTTAGGCTACATAAGTTTTTTCTGGTCAATAGATAGATGAAAGAAGAAAAAGTAAGACCCGCTTACGCATAAAATGGCATGGAGGGCTTCCAAATCATCAGGATCAGAGACGTTGTAAGAGATCTTGTTTATAGATTTGTCAATATTTTCACCACCCGCATCTTCTACAAACTGTTGTGTGTTGTGTGCACATTGATCAGTTGCAAAGATGTTTCCATACATTCAGAGGAAGAACTGAGTGTGAAAAGATAAAATGCGTACCTTTAGCTTGACTGGTTCCTTAGTAAAACTCCATATGCATCCCTTCAAGGTGAAGCACGTATGCAAACCCATAAATACACATTCATTTTCGAAAGAATGCTGTCTAATAAAGGGGGGCAACTAGTGCATTCAGACAAGACTCCTGGTTACGTTGTTTTGTAAAAGTTTTGAATATGAAAATAACTTCATAAGCCCAATTTTTTCAAGGTACATTTTGTTGCAGTACAATTGATAAAAAGTTCGCTAAAAATGTCATAAGAAAGTAAAAGAAAGGTTTCATACATTTTTATCATACTCCATCCAAGCTACAATGGGTTTGAAGGATTTCGTCTTGTTGGCTGCCAGTTGAGACAAGCAAGTATAGCTTGCTTTGACCTGAACAACTCCATCACATACTTTATAAACATCAGGAATAGGCTCTGTAGACAAATTATGCAAAAGAGTAATGCAGCTGAATTCTCACCGCGTCATAGACTTGATTGGCTTTAGTTTCAAGATTGGTAAAAGCTCCAAGGAATTTGATCCACTCAGCTCGCTTATTCAAGATTTAAAAAAAACCAACTTAACCTCAAATGAAAATGTGTAGAGTTGATCACTTTTGGGCTAGGATTGTATCTATGCAAAGCTAGTAGTTGTCACCTGAAGAGGTGTGCCTTCGCTAAGTGGAAAAAAGTTTGCGTAATTGCAAGTCTGAGGTTGATCGGTGTCGCTGATGAAATGCGCTGAGAACTGAGATACTTGTTGTTCACCTTTGTCAATCTTAGCTACTTCCCCTGCCTCAAACAGTTTGAGAACACACGGTGAAGCTACCGCGTCCGATGTGATTCCCTTTAAGCTCCCAAGTAATCCAAGCAGCTGTAGATATAATCATATACTAAAATAAAAGTGCATTCTAAGCCAAACTCTAGAGCTTATGTCCGTTAAGATGCTAAAACCGACATCAAGAATTTAGAATAGCTGAAACGGAGTGCTATACCTCGAAGAACGATACCGGAACGCCTCCTGAATAAGCATAAACAGAGAGATCTTAAAAACAAAGTTTAACTTTCAGAAACAGGGGAAAAAAACAGAGCATACCTTGAGAAGACCGAGTGTCTAAGGAGTAGTTAAGAAGTGGAATCACATAGGACTTTATTCTAGCAGTACAATACTTAGTTCGAACAGCCATTCTTGAAGTGTTCTGCATATGAAGTTTTTATTTTCAGACACAACCATACATAAAAAGATAACCTAATGAGAATGGTAAGGACCTGAATAAGGAGATAGCTCTTGCCATCAATGCCGTTCTTGATGACTTTAAAGGTCTGTCCATAATATATATGGAAATTCTCAGCATCTTCCACCTTTGAAATGCTTCCCATCTTTACATTGTTGGAAGCTCCGTTTGATTCTCTCAAAACCGTGCACCACAATACTAACAACAGCACCAGAGGCCAAGAACGAGAAGACCATGAAGACATTATCACTGTTGCTTGAGATTTTGGTTATGAAGAAAGAAGACAAAAAACTCAACTAAACCCTTTTAGATTGGCTCTTCGTGAATGAACAATACAAATATTTGTGGCTTTGAGAGAGAGAGTGAGTGAGAAAGATAGAGATTGGCGCATTAGCAGGAGTGATGAAAATGTCTTCTTTTGTCATGTTAATACTTTTGTATATGTTAGAAATTCTGTTGGAATGTACTTTTTGTTTTTAGTTGATTATTAAAGATTATTTTTTAACTCAGATGGAATATTATACTAACATGGAAAAGTAATACTTTCACTTTGCATTTGTATTTGTAATATACAACAATCATTCTACGTATTTGTAATATACAACAATCATTCTACGTCTTCTTTTAGGAGTGAGATGTGATATAAATTAGTTGTCTCAAGACATTCTTTAGTCTTTTAGAAGTTTTGATCATAGTGATTATTTATTTATTACAAAACACTTACAATGACCTTGGGTATAAATTGTAGTTATATATTTATTGCGGCATCCTATTAAATATATTTTAGATATAATTTTTTCCTGAAATATTATTACTAAAAAGTGTACATTTAATATTTACAAAAAAAAAATTTATATGTTCGAAAAGCTGATAAAATAAATCACCTAATACGGGTATAGAGATATATGACAAACAATTGGTATATAGAAATATATATCATTCTCATGGTGATCCCTTTTATACTCAATCTCATAAATTTAAAATATTTGTTAACTTACCAAAATCTAAAGGTTTTATTTTATTTTGTTGAACAAACCAAAATATGAAGTAATGGGTGAATTTGGTGAATAACTAAAAACAAAAAAAAACAAAAAAAAAAAACAGAAATTAAAAAAGTAATCAAAATACCTAAATCCAAGGATTGAGATCTTGTCACATATAGAAGATTTAATATAATTTTTTTTTTGGATATTATTACTAATTGCCCTAAAGTAACCCGTTTTATCTTTAAAAAAAAAAAACAAGGGAAAAAAAGAAGTATAACCCGTTTAAAAAAAGTAAAATCAAGTATGAAATGTAGAGGTGACCCGTGAAGACAGCACGCTACAATTGTTGATTTGTCATTTTGTGTTTGAATAGTTATCACTTTCGCTTTCTTGTGATCTTCTGTCCATACCCATCACCACCCACCACGTGCACTCCATCTTATTAGTTCGATTCCAGTCTTTCCCAAGTCCTTACATGATGATGCAAAATTTGATAGTTTATATAGCGAACAAATTTTCAAAAGGGTCGTTCGAATGAAACCTCATATTTGCTTAACTTTAACCTTGGGTCAATGTTTCAAGAAATCATGTGAATTCCATAAATTCTAGGTGACAGTGTTCTAGTGATTTTTATGCTATTCTTTGTTAAAAAAAAATTAAATTATAAAAATTATAGTCGATTTCTTAATATAGAGTTTTTATAAAAATAGAAGGAAAAGATATAAGTTTTATAATTTGTTTGTTTTGATTTTTTTAAACAACTAGACAAAATATTTATATTTGTTGCTAATAGATATGGCAGTATATGATAAGCGTATCTAGAGGGGAAATGTAATTTACATGTGGTTTATGCGATTAACAGAGTGAATGTTTTTATCAATCCGGTGCGTGTTATTGGAATGAAGTATGCAATAGCATAATGAAGCACAAAGTCCAAATGAGACTCACGGATGCAAGAAGATGCAAAATGGTGATTATGGTCTGAGAGGTGTAAATGGGCTAAGACGAGGATTGACAAGAAGCTAAAGCACAAGAGAATTAGCGGTTTAAAGAAGATCAAAGCAATACTTGTGTAACAACATTTCAAGTGAAGCTCACAAATTAGATTAAATGGCCAAGATGAGTTTGAAGCTAACGGTTATCAATTGAACGGCTAAGATGCGTTTGGGATTCAAATGAGCACAAAGCCAAATGTGAGAAAGTGACATGTGATCAGCTTCTTCCAAGAGGAGAAGGAGACATTGAACATTGTGAAGAAGAAGATTCTCATGTGCAAATAAGGAAATAAACGGCTATGAAAGTTGTCCACACATTTGAATTATTTGTTGTTTAGCTTGCTTATAAATAGCACTTGTAATACATTCTAGAACCTTAAGATGAGCATTGATCACTTTAATGTACTCTTGTTACTAAATCTCTTATTCTCTCATACTCTCATACTTGGTTACTTAATCTTTCGTTCTCTCTAATTGTACACTTAAACTCTCGGTTACACACAAATATTCTCATTCTCTCGGTTCTAAAAAACTCTCGGATCTCTTGATCTTTTGTCACTCCAACTCTCTCAAATACTAAACACTTCCGCAAATACATGATCTAAATTCCAACACGTGTAACCCATGCGGGCTCAATTTTTTCTCTCATGAACATTTCTCTCCTTTCCTTCTTCTGATCTCGTTTTGCCTCCTTGANATCTTTTTTTCTTAACCCCCCCCCCCCCCCCCCCCCACTCTGATTTGAAACCCCTTTGACAACGAGAAGCTTCATCTAAGTTTTTGGATCTAGGTAGCTCATGGTTTTGATTAGCGATGCGGTGAATCACGATGGGGTAGACGTGTCTAGGCGACTCAGTGATGCTATGGTCTCCCTCAATCTGGCTAATTTACAACAGTGCAGATGAGTGAGATTAGCCACCACTTCTCCTTTTTTTGGCTATTTGGCCATGTTTCGATTTTGATGGCTTTGTGATCGACACGCTTGGTGTAACATGGAGAGCCTCTTGGTGATTCAAAGCGGGTAATAATAACGGTGTTTTCGCACCGAATAAATCAAATAAAAATTATACCCGTCTAAACAACCGAAATTAATCGATGTAGTATAGATGGGGTCGAACACTGGGACCAAGTATGCAATACAAAATAAGTAAATATGATGCAAAGAAACAAACTACGATGCAAGTAAATGAGAATGGCGAGATGGTGATGAATATCGAGCGATCAAGTAATCAAGTAACAAGAGATCTAGCAATCAAAAAAGAGATGAGGATGATGATTAATAGTAAACAGTAGCAAGGATGATGATAAACGATGTAAACAATAATATGAAAGCGTTCGAAGCAGGTTCGGTAAAGTACAATCGAAGTAGTAGACTCTCGGACTAGTGTCGATCGTCACATTTGCATGTTGTCGATCGATATCGGATCTAGGTGGGCCGGTGTAGAGCGACACCACAAAGTGGTGTCGGTCGTTACTATGCTCTGAGTTTTCTAGTTCTTGTGCTAGAACACACGTATATGATCCACAAAGTAATCGAGGGGGCATTTATGGATCATTTTATTCATCGTTGAATATCTAGTCAATGGGGGAAATTCGGACCTGCAACTTTTGCAACTGTTGATCTCACATTTGATTCTCTAAGTATCCATGCAACCAATCAATGGGATATTCTCAAAATCCAGGTTGTTCTTCCTCATCATTTAAATGATATCCTGCAGATTTTTCCCAGCAAGAGTGCCAGAATTGACCGAGATTGTTGCTCCTTACTGCCTATATACTCTTCTAAATCTAGTTACCGAAGACCCCTGAGAATCATTAGCATGTGACTCTTCCTCCACATATCCAAAAATTTCCTTGGCGGACTCAGATTTAGTCTCTCAAGGTTGCTCTTAAATTAAGACACTTTCTTTGAAAAGCTCTCCATGACGCTCTTCCCTCAAACTTTGCTCTCGCCTCTCGCACTAACTACATTGATCAAAGTTGTAAACGTTGTGGTGAATGAATTTACTACGCTTTATGGAAATTTTAGAATGAATTATTCTTCAATTCAGTGAACTCTAATGCCTCTCTTGTGCTAGAGAGAGCTACTCGAACAGCCAGAGAATGGCAACAAGCTCGGAATATTTTTCCAAAGACCTCAACAACTCTACTTCACCATAAACCGCCACCATTTTTGAGGTGTCCAGCTATGTGGATCTGGCTTGGAGAGTAGATATTAAAGTTGCGGGATTTGGATGGGAGATACGCTCGCTTCTTATGTATCTCTCTGTCAACAAACAACTTCACGTCAACACACCCCTTCGGTGCTCATGCCGGAAGATCTTAAACTGTTATGTGCCCTTCAAGACTTGGTAAATCTCAAATTGCTCAATGTGAGACTCTTCTCGGACTCAACAACTCATTCATCAAGTTACAACTTCGGAAGGACGATCATATATGTTCGGAATCTTCCAAAATATTCTCACCATCACTTCAGCCTTCCACTCTATCTTTAAGTGTTAAGGCAACATTCAGAAAAACCCTTCTAAACTATAAGTAATTAATTACTAAAATATAAAATCCCAAAGTGGGAAACATATTATTTCATATTTAGATTCAAATATTAGTTAAGTGTTGATGGAAAAATTGTAAAGGTTACAATGAATAAGATAAAAAAAGAAAAGAAATACATGAAGTTTTTAAAGCTTAAATCTAGACGATACAGATTGTTCCAACTTAATCAACGGTTTGACACAAATTATTTATATAGATAAAACTGATAACATGTATTATAAATGATAAACTTCTTGGTGAATGGGAATTTTTTTTTTTTTCTGAATTCTAGATTTATAACCATTCAAAGGGAATTGTAAAGTAGTATTCACCATAAATATATAGAAACTATTATCTACATTAGGAAAAAAGAGTTTCAATTTTTTTATTAATTATTAATATACACAGAACGATAACATGTATTATGGATAGTTTTAGTACAACGAATAAGAGAGAGAAAAAAATAAACATTTTTTTATTATTCAAAGTTTGGACGGTAAATATAAATTAGTTTTGATATAGTGATCATTATTTTTGCTGTAAAAAAAAAAAAAAAACTTAACTATGACTATATGTAGAGGTTACTCTTTATTTTTCATTTCACCATGAAATATTGTTTTTTAATATTAACATCTAAAACGCTATATTAATATTATTTTTTACTTTCAAATATTACTATTACCGTATAAAGTGCAAAATACCATTTAGAGGTGAAGTAATATTATTTAATATAATCTTTGTTAATTCATTTACAGTATCTACAAATAATTACTCACATTATGCATATGATATATATATATATATATATAAACCAAATGTAAGAATGAAAATGCTTAAATTAATCATTGCAGATATAACATATCAAACTATTCATGGCCAGTAAAACAAAAAGGATGATATGAATAACAGTACTAATCATTAAAAAAATTAAATGAAATCGTACATATATTTCAAACAGAAATTCCCTCTTCAGTAAATTAAAACAACTTAGATGGCCTTAAACGCTTAAGCCACTTAATANGAGCCTTAAACACTTAAGACACTTAATACAAAAAAACATATATATATATATATATATATATATATATATATATATATATAACTGTAAAAACAACAGTTAACTATTTAAAAAAATTTCTTCACAATGCATTTAAAACTACAATATGGCAAATCAACGTTGCAGTCTTCATTGCAGATTGGACCACAGAGCTGAATTGTGATAGTGAACTCACTTGGAGGACATAAATTAGGAGTGAACATCTTGAAAACTTGAGAATACCTACACATCGTCTTCTCACCCGTCAGTCTGATTCCTTTTATTGTAACCTTCCCATTTTCCTCAATATGGCATTTAAATTCATCTCTAATATTTAAAAATTTACGTAAATAACAAATTATAATCATTTGCCCATTAAAAAAAAAAAATACATGGAATGAGGAGACTTACTTCGATCTTTTGAAATACAGAGTATACAGAGTACCGGAACACGAAAATGATAAGTGTGGTTAAACTCAACAAAGTCTAATAAGTCAACTGGTGGTCCACCTGCCCCCAAAGATGGACTTCCGGTGCATGTAACTTTGATTGTGACTTTGTCGTTCGAATGGTTGACTGCAATGACTGGTGATGTGAGACCGGGTGATGGAGCCACATATATATGGGATACTGTTTAGTGGAGCCACACAATGGACTTGTTTATTTTCAGAGGTTTTACGAACACTGGTGTTGATCTCTTTCAACTTCTCTGCATCAAAATTCCTTGAGTCTATATTTTTGAAGAAAAACAATATGTATGGAATTGTTTTTCTTCAAAGCTATGGAGTCAAGGAATTTTGATGCAGAGAAGTTGTAAGAGATCAACACCAGTGTACGTAAAACCTATGGAAAAAAAAAGTTCATTTTATGGCTCCACTAAACAGTGTCCCATATGTGGCTCCATCACCCGGTCTCACATCATCATCCATTGCAGTCAACCATTCGAATGACAATGTCACGATCAAAGTTACCAGTACCGGAAGTGCATCTTCGGGGGCGCTTCGACCACCTGTTGGCTTATTTGACTTTGTTAAGTTTGACAACACTTATCATTTTTGTGTTTCACTACTCTGTATTTCAAGAAGATCTAAGTAAGTCTCCTCATTCCATGTATTTGTTTTTTGTTTTCTTTTATGGGCAAATGAATATAATTTGTCATTTACGTAAATGTTTATATATTACAGAAGATTTCAAGTGCCATATTGAGAAAAATTAGAAGGTTACAATAAAAGGAATGACACTGACGGGTGACAAGACGGTGTGTAGTTATTCTCAGGTTTTCAAAATGTTCACTCATTTTTTATGTCCTCCGGGTGAGTTTACTATCACAATTCAGTTCCCCGGTCCAATCTGCAATGAAGGTTGCAAAGTTGATTTGTCGTATGGTAGATTTAAATATGTTGTGAAGAAATTTTTTGAATAGTTAATCGTTGTTTCTTCAGTTATATATATGTTTTGTTGTATTAATTGGCTTAAGCGTTTAAGACCATCTAATTTGTTCTTTTATGGAAGATGGAATTTTTGTTTGGAATATATGTACAATTTCATATGATTTTTTTAATGATTAGTATTTTTATTCATATCATCTTTTTCATTTTAGTGGCCAAGAATAGTTTGATATGTTATATCTACAATGATTTATTTAAGCGTTTTCATTCTTACATTTTGGATTATTATATATATATCATAATCCAATGCATCATGTAACTAATTATGTGTAGATATTAAAAAATGCATTAACAAAGATTAAATTAATATTACTTCACCTCTAAATGGTATTTTGCACTTTATGCGGTAATGATAATTTTTTTAACTAAAAAAAAAATACTAATATTACGTTTTAGATATTAATATTAAAGAACAATATTTTATAGTGAAACGAAATATAAAGAGTAACCTCTACATACAGTCATAGTTAAGTATTTTGTTTTTTACAACAAGAATAATGATCACTATATTAAAGCTAATTTATCATTACCGTGCAAACTTTGAATCATAATAAAAATCTTTATGTTTTCTTTCTCTTATTCTTTGTACTTAAACTATCCATAGTACATATTTTACCGATTTTGTCTGGATTAATAATTAATAAAAACTTTGAAACTTTTTTTTCTAATGTAGATGATAGTTTCTATATTTTTATAATACTACTTTACAATTCCCTTTGAATGGTTTCAAATCTAGAATTCAGAAATTTTTTTTTTTTTTCTTCACCAAGAAGATTATCATTTATAAATTATAATACATGTTACCAATTTTATCTATATAAATAATTTGTGCCAGACCATTGATTAAGTTGGAACAATATGCATCATCCAGATTTAAGCTTTAAAAATTTCCTATATATATATTTTTTTTATCTTATTCATTGTATCCTTTACGAAATTTCCATTCACACGTAACTAATTACTGTATATAAATATAAAATAATATGTTTCCTATTTTAGGATTTTATATTTTTGAAATTATTTGAATTTTTGTGGTAAGATATCTCTAGTCAAATAGGTCATATAATGTCTTTTTTTTGTTTTTACTTTACTTTGAGTGTTAAAAGAACATAAACTTAAAATACTGAAAGAGAAAAATAAATCTACAAAATTGCCAAGGAAAAACCTCAACAAAATATGACCTGGGTAAATCGCAATGAGTCGGTTGTCATCTCCACTTAGTGTAGAACAAATTTGTCTGCCAAACTCGGTGCATCTAAATTCATAATCAAGTGATACAAGAGACTGATAAAGACAGTCTGCTAGTAAATCCTTCACTCAGCTGCCTGCACCATGTGAAATAATCAGAATTAAGTCATTGACTTGTATACTGATGAAAGCAAATAAGATCAAATTACTAGAACGATGTCATGGGTTCATTCACAAATTGAGTATTATTTACCTCAAGTTACCATTTTCTAACAATAGTGAATGAAATGGGTGAGAGCTTTCAAGTTTGAAAAGCAATCAACAATGCTCTGAAACAGAAAGTCTCGCAGGAATACTAGAGTTACATTGCGTATGGCAAAGCATAGAAAACAAAAATCCCAAAAACACACGAAATAAAAAATTCTAAACAAAAATGGTCTTAAAATCAGTACCACGAAGAAGGAGTTTGGAGATGGAACAAGACGCTTTTGAGCTTAAGCTTCCTCTTTTCAAGCACTGCATGTGGGATAAGCAGATCGATATCGTATTGAAGAACATGTATTCATCACATCACCAAATCAGATTATCTTAAACTTTAATCAAAATCACGGAACCAAAATATATGAATCGAAACTTCACTAACAGATTTAGACTCCTATAACGAAATCAGATAAAGAGGAGAGTGAAGAGGCGAAGAACTAAACATCTTCGCGAGAATCGCCAGGAGGCGACGGCAGGAGAGATAAGCAGCAATAAAAAAAGGGCGAGAGTGATTTTTAGGGTTATTGGAATCAAACCGAATGGTCGAATTGTTCGAGAATCTAAGAGATCGAAATCCATGGCGGTGCGGATCTGTATCCTCCATTGATTCACCTTGAATGAAATCTAACCCTAGTCATATGACATGGGGGGAAAAACGATCATGAAGTAAAAGAGAAACGTAGTGAGCGAGTAGATGAAGAAGAAGAAGAAGCGATCTGAAGAATTTCAGGATAGTAAGAAATCTAGGATTGGACTTAGAACGTCGATAGAAGAAGATGAAGGAGCCGAAAGAGAAAGAGAAGAAGCTGAGATTTTATTTTTTTTTTAACAAAAAAAAAGGTCATCTCATTTATATTATAACCAAACAATTAGGGGCAAAACCAATTTTTTTTTATTAAGTTTTATCGCTTATTCTAATTTTATGCTCAAAAATAAATTTTAGCTTTCCGCTTATTAATTTTTCATCTCCTCATTTCTAAATGCTATCTTATGTAAGTCCAATCCACCAAAACATCTATAATAACATTTACAAAAATCGAACTATCGTAATCGGCTATCAATGTACATATTTCTTATAGTGAAATCACCATAATTTTATACATACGCACAATCATCATCATCAAACACGTACACACCCCTATCGTCAAACACACACACCATTATTACCACCACGAAAAAATCTTAACATAAACCATATCTATGGTTTGGGATACCACACTTCTCAACCATCTCACAACCATATGGGCAAGCCAATTTTCATAAACTTTTAATATATCAAACTTCTGAAATTCTTATCGATAACATATGAGCTTGGCTAGTAAGTTTGGTAAGAATGATGAACGTTTCAGATCACCATCTTCAAAAGTACGAGAAAACTCACATGCTCGAAGCAAAATTGATCTCCATATTTGCAATCTCATAATCATTGGTTTAATTAGTCAAACAAGAAGCTAAAACTAATGAACGATATCAGCTAGATCTAATTATTTTTACCGATAGCAAAACGAATAATATAATTTAGATATAATCGTCTTTACCACCAATAAAAGCAACAATAGAAGCTGGATCTAATAGTTTTTTTTTTTCTTATTTGTAGTATTCAGACAAGAAATCAAAGAATCGAAAAGTGACTCCAGCGAAACGAAATAGAGTTTCTAAGGTTTGTCGAATTTCTCTTACCTTCTTCTAATAATGATTCCAAAATCAAATTACTTATGTTTGACTCCGGTTACAAGAAATTTCGGCAATGGAGAAATTAAGTTTTTGATGGTCTAAGAGAGAGAAAGTGAGTTTTTTTTTTGGAAAAAATATTGAAAGGAATGATATATGTCAGATTAAATGAACTATTGTTCGCCTCTTTCTCTCTAGAACCTCTCTCTTCTCTCTATTTTCTAGATCTTGAAGGCAACCACTTTTAGATTTATATCTCTTTTTAAAGCCGCCGACCGGTGTAATCCATTCACCGGCGTCGTGCTTTCTCTTAGTATATGTAAATTATCCTCTTTTTGTTTCTCCCTTTGTCCTTGGATTTTACTCCTGCAGAGGATTTCAATGATGTTTAGGGGTTTTGAAGGCTTATGCAGTTACTGTCCTGAGGCTACTCTGATCTTCGAGATTTTCGGATCTATCTATGGTGGGATGGAAGGCTTGTTAAGCTTACTCAGGAGCTGTGGTCGGTTGGAGCTTAGCCATGAAGGAAACTGTTCGTGAAGCATCTGGAAACTAAGAGATTGGATTGTGTGAAGCAGGAGAGGCCACGTGGTTTCTTCCTATTCCACAGAACTATCTCTTTTAATTATCTAAGTATCAGTTATGTTTATGGGCCTTTTGGGCCTTTCCTTTATGTGTTTTGTGTAATTAAGTTTGCGTCGAGTTTAGGTGTTATGTCATTAGGAGATTACCCTCTAAGTTACAACTCCCATGGTAATATCCTGATTCGGTCTACACCGAACACATGGGATGTAGTGGGTCTCTCCGAGTCTGGTTACTGGGACACAACCAGATTATGTAATCCCGTGATACGGGATCAGTCACACTCCATCTTTAGAGTTTCAGTTATCTACTCCCTGTTAGGAGTATCTCTTTCCTCTTTTATGAGGTGTCGATTGCCCTTTGATGGGTTAATTGTTTCCCCCTGTGGGATTGTTGTACCCCTTCTGGGTTTATCTTTTTTTTTTTTCAACCACACTTTAATACCGATTGGGCCACAACTGGCTGACCCAATAGCCATGTCCTGCATATTGCAGAGTGTGTAGGGAGCGAGACTCGATCCCGCGGGTGCACTGGTGATTCTTGCTTCAGCGGACTTACCCCTTCTGGGTTTATCTTTCAATTAATATAACATCTTTACCCACAAAAAAAAAAGAACTATTGTTCGGTTTTTTTATACTCTACAATTTTGTCTATTTTTAAAATATACCAATATATCTAAATTGCCATTTTCACATATTTTCTAGTGTTTTGCAAGGTTAACGATTTAGAGTATATGGTTTTAACTCTAAGCCCTCTAAATCTGTTTACCCCTAAACCCTTTAAAGGTGTTTAATCTTAAACTCTCTAAAGGTTTTAAACGCTAATAAATACTAAATCCCTAAAATTTAAACCCAAAAACCTTTAACGTTAAACCCAAATAGTTAGTAATCATTAATCTAACTCCTGTAAAATTTTAGCCCTAGATCATGTATACTCTTCTTTTTGTAGTATAAACTCTGTAAGATTTCAACTGTAAACCATATAAAGTTTTAATCCTAAACCCGGTAAGATTTTAATCCAAAGTTCCAAACCCTACATCTTAGAACCGTAAACTAACTATGAATGTTAAAAATAGTATATTTGAAAAGAAGAAAAAGAGCCGTTTTAAAATATTCACTTTCAAAAAACTAAATAAATGAGAAACTTTGAGAAAACATATTTTCCTTTCTAGAACCTCAATAATTTATTATTATGGTTATTATTATTATTATTATTATTATTATTATTATTATTATTATTATTATTATTATTATTATTATATATATGTATGTATACTTTTTATTATTAATATACTTAAATAGTACTCCCTCCGTTTTAAAATAAGTATCGTTCTGAGGATTTTTTCTTGTTTCACAAAAAATGTCGTTTTAGATTTCAATGCAATAAATTACTTTAAATTTCTATTTTATCCCCAAAGTTAATGAAGAATATGAACAGTCAATTGATATTTTAAGGGTATAACAGAAATTGTAATATATTTTATTGATTCGCGTGAAAACAGTTGAAATGACATTTATTTTAAAACACAGAGAGTAAGGTTTTTTTTTTTTGAAAATTCCCGGGAGAACTCTTGGTCAAAATACGAAAAATTATCTTTTTGACCGAGAAAGATCGTATCGCCAAATAAAAGTCTAGAACAAACTATTTCCCAATAATGCAAAACCAAATATATAGTACGAAGAGAAATGAGTTTGGCAGGGAATAACTGAAAAAGCAAAAGCGAGTAAACCTCTACTAGGTAAATAAGGAATATAGGTGGAGTACATTAATTAGAAAAAGCCATATGCAGAACTTCCAGAGTTATACTTATATAAGACACATGGTTGAAATAGCTAAGATAAGAGCTACAGAAAACCCCAGCTTCTTCAGCATTAAACTATCTTGAACTCTCAAACCTAGTCTATCAACCATGCTTTTCGCTTTCTTTGTCTTAAATATCTTTCTTCTTACTACATCATCTTCCATCATGAGTACTTTACAATCTCGCCTCGAGAAACCTTCGCTACTTCGGTTTCTATTAGAGTAGCCTCCTTGATGAGCACAACTCATCAATATAAGCATAGGAATGAAACCAATAACATACGAAATTTTTCTCCACTGTCCAAGAAATCTTGATACTGTGTAGCCAGTTGGCTGGTTGCTCTCCCTAAGGACATTCTTCTGTGTCTTCTCATGACAACATTCGTTGGCACCGGTTGGATTTATGTAAGCGATAACAGTTTGAGATGGTACGATCTGCTGAAAGAATGTATTGGTTACCTGACGAGTTGTTACAAACAATCCATGGCTAACCTCAACTTTCTTAACGATCTCAAAACGGGGAGAACTTGTTGTGTCATGATCGTTGTAGCTTGTCTTGTCTGAAATGATCTCATTGTGCTCGGTTTCAGAGAATTCAAGTGTGAAACCATCATCCACATCTCCATTATTAACTGCTACACCATCTTCAACACAAAAAAGAAAAAGAATTATTAAGAAAAATTAATAATTGTCGTCGTTAACTCTATCGGTGTATTAGCTAGGGATCTTCCAAAGAACACATGAGTCAAGGACAAAGTTTTGAATCATTGGGAGATATTAAATTAACTTGCTATGGCCCTTGAACCAAAGATTGGTCATAGGTCCATAACGTTTTGGTAAATCCAAATCAAAGGTGGAAAATACTTGATAAGCTAAAACTACCTTGATGTTCATGTTCTTGATCATCCGTACGATAGCTCCAGATATCTTCTATCGGAACTATCGTTGAGTGCTCTTCAATGAAGCTCTGAAAGACAAAGAAAGTAACCAAGATCAAACTTAAATCTGTTTTTGATGACAAGCTGCTCAAGTATTTGTATTGATCATGTCAAAAATTAATTAGTTAGATTTTGCACTAATAGAATCTCTAGTCAATATACCTTTTCTAGTTCCTTGCCTGAGAGGCCGATCCATCTCAAGTTCTCAACCAGCCTTTCTTCCTTAAACCTCCCATCATGTTCTTGCATATCTAGGGCCTTCATGTTCCCCTCTACCCCATAATTAAAGCCTCCATGGAAGCTTCTGGAAGCAAATGCAACTTCCCACGAGTCTAGATTGATCTGTGGCTCGTGGGAGGCTTGAGATAATGCTATTATCTTGCTCAACATTTCATCTGTTTCGTTAACTACATTGTTTCCAAAATAGCCGCCATGTGTGAGATCTTCTTCCACCTCAAGTGGTGGCATGGGTGGCAACATACAGTTTTGCTGTCTTGCACACTCTAGCTCTATCTCAACCTATTATGTGAAAAAAGTTAAACGAATTAGAGATTAATTAATTTGAAGCTAAAGATTTTGCATTTGCTTGAGATGATTTAAATAAAGATTGTCTACCTTCGAGGGAGGATATGAGATTGTTCCATATTGAGAACAAAACTGTGACTGAGCTAACAAGTTAGAGGAAGTCGTGTCATGGGACATAAACTGACTCCATTTAGTCTTTGTGGTTTCCATATCCGATGAAGAAATGTAACCGGGTTGAGTTTGGCCTGTAGTGTCGGGTGAGACCGAGTTTTCGAGGTTTTCGTACACTCCATCAGAATACAAACAAGTACTAGAAGTAGACTGTTCACTATTCGTAGTGGCCTTCTTCCTCTTTGTGCCATAATGTTGTTGCTCTTCTAACTTATTGGCTAAAGCACTTTTCTTAAACACTCGACAAAGCGCGTAAGCATCTTGTATGCCTGATTTAGAGTCGCATTCTTGCTCTTCAAGACGATACTCATGCATAACCCAATCGGTACGAGAGCCATGAGGTGCTCTTCCTCGGTAATAAACTAAAGTTTTCTTTGTTCCAACAGTCCGGGAATTCGAAGTCACTTTACGATCTTTCCCTGTGGCCTTCCAGTAACCAGCTTTAGTGGCCCGGTTTGTCCTAGACCCGTTTGGATATTTCCGGTCTCGAGGACTGAAAAAAAACCATTCTAGATCTTTACTTGGCAACATGGATTTCCCTGCAAGAATAAAAAAGAGAACATTTCTCACGACATTAAGGGTGCATACGTGAATGAGAAGCTTCCAAAACCCTAATTAAAGCACATGTGAAGTTTATATACGTTACTTTTCTTTTCGTTCTTCTAACTTTTTTGACTCGGTCTTGCGTTTTTGTCTCACTACGGACCACCGCATCTCTCGATTTTATTACAAATCTTTTAAAGAACAAAGATGACGGATGGGGTCCATTTAAATTTTATTCTATGATAAAGTGGGAAATTATATATTATTGTTACGACAATTCTAAAGCATTCTAGTTCGATGCGTGTCTCGAGAGATACATCAAAAAGAAAATGAAATATCCGTTGAAAAATAGCACACATCAAGCGTCGAAGTATATGATCTTGCAATTAGTATGTGCATCAATGTTTAATGATAAGTTATATATAGTTAAAGTTCAAAATCATTTTATATTAGTTTTACGAAAAATGAAAATAACATTAATCCCAAGGATAATGAAATATTAACAGATGGATTTTGCATCTTAATTATGATGAAAGGAAAACAGAAACATTTACCAGGTAAATCCCAAGGCTCGCATTTGTAAAGATCAATCTCGGGAATTATCTCTAACTCGATGGTGCGACCATTGATCTTTCGTTTGAGATAGTATATGACAAGCTCTTCATCTGTTGGATGAAACCGGAAACCAGGAGGCATTGAAACAGGAGCCATATCTACTTCCCAGTTATATATAGGACTCTCAACTATAACAAACTGCTAAAGAAATCTATTGAAGAGATCTATATATATATATATGAACATATAGAGAAGTAGGGGTGGGTATACAAAGAGTTAATATAGGAAAATAAGAAAGAGGCGTAATATAAGGGTTTGAATTTGATCGATCAATGATAGAAATGTAAGAAAGACAAAAAGAGATTATAACAATGTGAAAGTAGCAAAAAAGAACATTTAGGGTCGGTTGCCAACTGCAAACCCCACAACATATTTTGTACTTTATCTTTTACTTTATTGTGTTAGTTTTTATTTATTTCTTATAACTTTTTCCGCTTAATTTGATTCTCATTACCGTTCTCGTTAAGCTAGCTTTTACTAGTATCATTGTAATTGAGAGTATTCGGCAAAACAATCATATATATAGAGAGAGACTAATATGTATTCGGTTAGAGTTACTCAGGACAATTTATAGCTAATATTGCTCTTGAAACCATGGATATATTCCCACTTACATTAATGTAAAAAATAATTTTTTTTTATTAATAGCATCTAAACGCAATTATAAACGAAAAAAATTACATTTAAATATTATCTAGATATAACAAACGATATAAACAGTAATAATATTCCAAATATTTGTACCTCTCGTTTCAGTCAGGCGTTTTAGGTCTGGCCGTCAAGGAAGGAAAATGAGATCTAAGACAGAGAGGAGATGGTGGTTCTGGCCGGCGGTTGGAGGCTTCCCTAGCTCCACTATCGGTCAGATCTGGTTCGTTTGTAGATTCTTGTGGATTCTTCGTTGTCTTTTCTCGCTAGAAGTCCTTGTAGGAAGGTGAGGGAGATTGAGTCTGACTCGAATTCAGACCTAGGGAAGGAGAGGCAGCGCTGGTCCTTGTGTATCGGACCTTGCAATCGTTCTCTTCTGATTTGAGGTCCCTTCATAGCGACGGGTTCAATTCTTCTCATCTTTCCTCTTGGCTTTGTTTCTTTGTTTTTCATGTGGTTACTGTTTGATTTAGAAGATGAGGTCTTGTTTGGCTTGGCTTTGTTTGTCTTGTTCTTCTTTGTTGTTCATGATCTTCAAGTTTGTTGTGTTTTGTGATAGTTTAGGGTTTGAATTGGGTTCGTCAATCCAATTCTAATTCGCTGCAGAGGCATCTACTAGCCTACTTTGATTTCTTTTGAGGTCATGAGTCGGTTCAGGACGATGCAGTGAGTTCGTTTTTCAACTCTTCTCTTGCTAGGAGGTGGCCTTTCCTTTGTCTGTAGATGGCGTAGTCTGGCTTACGAGTGTCCGTGTGTAAGAGCTGTGAAGCTTAATTGGTCTTTTCCTAGCTTGAGTCAAGGGTTCATTCCTTGAACCTAGGCTTTTTTAGTGCTTCGCTTGCCTGGAGAGGTGAGTTGTTGTAGCTTCTGTTCTCTCTGCTTTCTCAGTGTCACATTCATCTTCGCTGTTGTTGTTGCTAGTTGTGCTTGGATCAGTTTGAAAGCGGTTGTTCCCTAGTCTTTTAGAGGGTTTCGGGTTTCGGTTCTTTATCGTGGTTCTTGCCCTTTGGCTCAGTTTCGGCTACAAATGGTTATATGGAGTGATTGTGGTTTTGCTTTGGTCCTTGAGTTCAGTTTTAGTTCTAGACATATTGTGCCTCTCCTTCAAGTCTCTTTTTCTGTGTTTTAGAGTTTGTTCTGTTTCAAATTTGTATTGTATCCCACCTGATTCCCTTGTTTGAGTTTAGTATTCCACCATGTATATTTCCTACTTTTAATTGAAAATGTTTAGATGAAAAAAAAAGAAAAAAAAAACTATAATATTTCAATGCACCATCCTGAAAATTCGGGAAGCATCATCTAAATGTCTCAAAACAAAAACGACCAAGGTCTTAATCACACTCCCATTTGTAGCTCAAAATGTCGTCCAAAGGAAGTGGGAAAGAAGAAATTAAATAATTGAATCTGAATATACATTACACATTTACACTCGATCTCACTACAATCTCATGTGGGACCAGCTTTGGCACATGTCAGAGTTCCTATCTTGATACAATATAGGGTCACTTTGCCACGTGACAGTGAACTCCTCAAATTTGTACCCTCTTCATACAATGCTTTTCCTTCTCATCACTCCATCAATCTTCTCTTCTCTACATTTAAAATCCAGTCTAGATTAAATTAATGCACATTTCATCGCGTCAATTTTGTCTGGCAGATATATTTCTTAGTTGATTGTAATTTTTTTTTTTCAATCAACTTTTTAATAAAAATTCGTAACTGATACAAAAGCCGACGCTTTAATGGTACCAACTTCGGAGTCACAAACCTAAACAAGGGAAGCCATGATTTTACACCGAACGAAACTTACGATAAAAGATCCAACCAAGCACAAACACATACTAAACACTTAAACTAAAACTCGAGTAAAACAAGGTATAACGCAAGGAGGAACCAACTAAATAAACAAGCTTTCACAAGACAATACCAAGATCAAAACACCAAATAACAAAACCAAAACTGGATAGAAATATTGTTTTTATTAAAGGTTTTTCGTAATTTTGACTCATTTTTCTCTCAAATATCTAGCACTGAAGAAAATGAACTTTTGTTTTCGGTAGAGGTAAAACTGAACTTTTAACTTAGCCAATTTACAAGAAATATGTTTTTTTCTCTTTCTTTGGTCATCAAAAAATATATTATCTCTTCGATTTTAAAGATATAATCTAGAACTGAACAAAATTTTCATATAGATCACATTTTTAAAATTATATTTAATCGTTAACAAACATAAAAATGAATTCAAATACATTCAAGAATGAATTCAGAGTTAGGTCATGCTTCAGCATCATACTTTTTATAGACAAAAGGCTGCTTCTCCTCCCACCATCTCTGTGCTTCCTTCTCCGTAAACCTCTTTCGACTGCAACCAAAATTAGGAGCTTTTACATTATCACTTAATCATACTTCAAGCCTGTTGTAACTAAATCAAGCAAACTTTAAGTTTTTTACCTAAACCGTACGCGTTTAAGTGTTTTCTGACCACAGGGCATGGCCGTGAAAGTAATGTATACACCGGGCTCATATTGCTCTACTTGTTCTGATGTCGATTCTTGGGTTCCGTTTTGGAGATGCAATGTTCTTGTGGTGGCGGGTGATGCATCTACCAACAGCCTAATGTTGTTGTCACGGCTAGAGGATTTGGAAACAGATTTTTCATCATCTTGTTTGCTTCCGGGTTGTGAACGAGTTGTGGTGATTGGTGATAGGTATGGGATGGACAATGAATCATCGAAGATTGGCGAGACTTGAGAAGGGTTGCACGTAATGCCGGTTTTGGAATTACTCGGTTTCTCCCTATGCGTTTGAAGCTTCAAGAAACAGAGAATTATATATGTTGGTCACAAAGTAAATAAACAAAAATATTATGTTTGTTTCATTTGTATATATACTTACTCTTGATGCTAAAGCTTTTATTATCTCTTTAGCAGCTTTAGACTTCTCGGCTTCTTCTTTGGCAACTTCCCATGTCTTATCGAGCTCTTGTTGGCATTCTTCCATCTTCTCTTTACCAAGTTCACACTGCTTCTGGAGAGTTCTTATCTAAACATTCACATAAAAAATGGAATTTCTTAGTGTGCAATGAGATGATGCTATTGTTACTGGTATAGTAAGGTGTGGGAGGGAATGAAAGAGCTTACCTCGGCTTTTAGCCTTTCGATTTCTTCGATTAGGATCTTATTCGACTCAGAAGAGGTCGAAATCTTTGTAGAAGATGGTCGTCTGGAGGAGACTGACAGATTCAGGGGAGAACTTGTCGAGGAGAGTGATATGTAATCAAAATGAAACAGAGAAGGAACAGAGACTTGTCCCCATCGGGGCTGTCCATCCGACAATCGTGTCTGCATTTGACTCTCTGATTCGCTTTCTGTCCAATCTTCAGATACTCTTCTTCTAACCAGCTGCATCTTCGGCGTATGATTCTCCATCTTAACATTCTTTGTAAAATCTGTTATTCTCCACAGATGATCGAAGCAAGCATCGCAAACTCGAGAGAGCTTGCTTTTGTTCGGTGCCAGCGATGCATTTACCGCTTTCTTGCTACTACATGTGTTGCAGAACAAGAGACCACAGTTGTAGCAGTTATGCTTTTTCCGTGTGAAACCAAATGCTGATTTGCAGGAACTACAAGCGGCTTGATCAGTCAAAGATATCTCTTTGTGCAAACAGATTGCAGCTGTCAGATTTAACCCGCAAGCTATAGTTTCTACCATCCTATCACTTAGAGGCTCAACAAGAACCGGCGAATTTCTGTCTCTAACGTCTCCTAATCCCAGTTGTCCGTTAGCGCCTTTTCCCCATGTATAAACATTTCCAAACGAAGTTAGCACGGCTACATGATGCGACCCCGAAGCTATATCCTTTACATACTGCCGCGTTAGATTGCCTAAAACCACATTAATGGACTTATCCTTCGCCCTCGGACATCCCAACTGCCCGTGGATCGAGCTTCCCATTGTATACACTGTTCCTGAAATACTTAGTGCAACAGTCAAAGTCCATCCACATGAGACTTTAATGAAATCATGATCAGCAAGTTCGGAAACATAAGTTGGCAAAAGCTTTGTCTTGCTATCCCCATGTCCTAACCGTCCTTTATCGCCATCTCCCCAAGTAAACAGCTTTCCGCAACTCTTGGTATTGTAAAATTTCTTTTCGACTGCGGTTTCCACGATTGCTGCCGTGTGCCAAGGTCCACAAGAGACGGATAGTACTTTCATTCGCCGCAAAGACTCCACTTCTTTTGGTTTTGAAACACTCTCGAGACCCCCATGACCAAGAACTCCAAAGGTTCCACTGCCATAAGTGAAAAGCTGACCAGCACTAGTGACAATCGCCGTGTGCCATGCGCCACAAGCGACGCTATCAACACTCAGAAATCCACCACAAATATCGGATATTTTCCGAGTTAAGAATTGTCTTCCCGATTCTTCAATGGTTCCACCATCCATTCCCCATAAATACAGCTCTCCAGATTCAGTTACAGCACAGGTTTGATGATCACTACAAGCCACTGATCGAACCCCAACACCTTCGAGTGAATCAACGCGTTTTGGGTAATCTATATCAATGTTGACTCTAAGTCCAAGCTTACCACTGTTTCCATTTCCCCAACAAAACACTTCACCATGTCTTGTAGCAAGCGCAGCGTGTTTTGCGCCTAGAGCTATACTTTGCACATCAAACATCGTGGCGGACTCTAAGAGTTTAGGTGATAACGTATCATTCTGAGTTTTTGATCCATCGATAAGACCTGTTGTAGCTCCCCATATCATTATATCCTTGAGATGATTAGATCTTGTAATCGGTTGATTGATGATAGGAGAAGGAGAAGCATTAAATCTCTTAGAAGAATACTTGCAAAGTTCTGAACCTGTACGGTCACAATCCGAGTTCCTGAGTTCATAATCTGTTTCGTGATAAGAAGAAACTGGACCAAAGGCATCAGAGGAGTAGAAACTGTCTGAAGAACAAGATAGCCCGTTCGATAAACACCGCTCCTCGGGTAATGTAGATGGACTCCCACATAAACTGCGTATCTTCAAGAACATAAATATATAGATCAAGAATTGAAACAATGTATAAAAGAGTTAATACAAAAAAAACCATGAAAGTGTTTTAGTTACCTCAGTGAAGTCAGGGGTCTCTTCAAGAAGACCGAGATTTTGTTTCCTGCGGATGAAACTCGCAGGACTATTGATGCAACTTTGAGCTCCCCTGCTGGTTCGGAGATTGGCAAAGCTTCTATTGTTATGGTGCTTAGTTATCACGGCTCGTAGTCCTTTAAACCAAGAGTCTGCTTGTGTTTTATCCTTGCATATCTACATTAACAAAAAAACAGTTCAAAGAAGATACATAAAGAAGTCCTGATACTGAAACTGGTCTTGTTAAAAACGAAACTTACGAGATCAAGGGTGTGTTCTCCATTAGCATAGATTAGTGAAAAGGACTGCTCCTTTCGATCCAGCTGAGCTTGTTTTTGAAAGTTTGGCTAAGAACAAAAGGGAAAGCACATCAACATGAGCTTCAATGGGGAACTCATATGATGAAAAACAAAAACAAAAACTTATCCTCGACTTCATATACCGTGATCTGTCCACGAACAATTGTAATAACCGAGCTGAGTCTCAGTTGTCTCTCCTCTTGGCCTGAGTACCAAAGAAGACACTTCTCATCCTTGAAAAAGCAAAACAAGAGAACTAATTTACCAAAAAACCATGGTTCTCTTCACTAGAATGGGATTGAAAGATGCAAACAACTTACCATGGAGAGTCTAAAAGGACAGAATTTCGGGTTTCCCCTTCTCCGGCATTTCAGAAGGTGAGCACCTTTCTTCAAAGCCAAGATTGCCTGCAAAAGAAAACCATCAATCACCATACCAAAGTCTCTGATATTCTCTTACAGATCTCTAGATCAGACAAAGAACTGTTCATCTAAGGAACACACTGTGTGTGCACAGTGATCTCTCTTCAGATAAAAACAGAGAGTATAGGAAAATGCATCAGTTGTGTCTTTGTTGAAGAAAAATCAAAGTAAAGCAAATGCAGAAACAAGATACAGTAACATTAATCAAAAACCTGTTCGTCGGTTCTGTCCCGAGGCACTGTAGCTGAGATTTGTTCTTCTCCCATAACTTTGTCAGACAAAAGAAGAAGAAGAAGAGAATTGGTATGTGTATATATATATAATTTATTTATTTTTTTCACTTCGATTTGTGTTTTGGAATTTGGAGGAATGTGAAACAAATTGGAGGTTTTCTTATAGAAATTATTAAGTAGATAAACTACTCTCTGCTCGTATAATTTCTGGTTTAGTACTTTTGTTTCCTTTTATAACCCAAAATTCAAGATTCTGCCAACGTTTATGCCACTGAGTTTGCTACATATATTTTTTTTATATAAAAAAAACTGACATATCTAAACAAATCAATTAGATTTAAAATACAATTAAATCTACCAGTTCAAAATGATTGCGCTAGTAATAATGCCGAGCCAGAATACAAGTACGGCTCTATACTTGGAAATATACATTTGTAAACTTTAATAATGGTCCTAGACACAAGTCACCAAATTTACAAATTTTAAGAAAATATATCAAAATTACATCATAATAGTTAATCCGAGTTAGCAAATTTTTTTTTACAAAGGGACGTATTCTTTATTTTCTTAACAATGAACTTAGTATTTTGAAATAAAAAAGTACCAAAAATGTCCTTTTTTAGGTCTTGATTTTTCTTTTTCATCTAAATTTTTATTAAAACAGAGAAAGAACATAACGTGGAAAACCAAGCCAACAAAAATCGTAATTTCTTCGGAAGTAAAACCCTAAAAAAAGAAACAAGCGAGACTAAACAAACCAACAACGAAATCCCACAATATAACAAAAACCACAAAAGAAAAAAAAAAGGGACTAGAACAATGAAGTTAAATTTGTAGAACGAATTCTAAACTTTGAGAGTCTTTAAGACAGAGTAAAAACCAACAACAAATAAATCCTCCCATATTGATGCAATACTACCTCCCAGTTCACGTGTGCAAGAATTATGATTCGGAGATAGAACCGAATAAGGTTCCCACATTTTCTTTTAAATGCGGCAAGGTCATAGGAAACACGAAGGAGATCGCCTAGATATAAACTAAGTAAAAGAGTGAGATATCGATCCAATTTATAATGTAAAGACATGGAACAAATAAAAACCCCTTGTATAGTACGAAACTCACACGACTAAGTATGGTCACTGATTGAAACTATGAATGTAAAAGAGCTTCCGAAGGAAACATGCAAGACGTTAACAAACCCAATACTCTAGCCTAAAGTGACCCAAAAAGAAATGGAAGGAAGAAGTCGAAATTGAAAATGGGTAGAGGAGAATGATAAAATAAGTACATAGGATACCGAAGAAAAATCAGATTTGTACATAGAACATAACCTAGATCAAAGGTCCGACTAGTTTTACTAGAACGACAAAAACTATAGATCTAGATCAAACAACAAAATCAAAGATATTTGCGAACGCGATATCCGATGATTTAGTTGATCTGATATTTCAGCTTCATTCCAACCAAAGATCCGATAACTTATAACCCTAAAATCTCCAACTATACTAAGTCAAAAATCTAACCCACTATCACTAAACAAACTAACACAAAAAAAGGAAAACTGAAAATGATTAGATTGAAAGGATCAGTGTCTGGCGCTAAGAGATTCGTATACCATTGGTCCACACTCAAACCATCAACAGCGAAACTCTGAAGAAATCAGAGGAAAAAATGAAAGAGCAAATTTCGGTTCTTTTATCTTGTTTCATTAGATTATCTTTACTACGTACAATTCTGGTAAGAATTGTATAATCCAATTTAAAAAAAATCTTATACTTTAATAATTATTGAAAAATATATTCAACTCAAAAGTTTAGACTTTAGTTGATAATTATTTATAAGTTTGAGAAAAAAGTTTTAATAATTTTTTTAATGTAATTTTATTATAGAATTTAATCAAAACGTGTAGCACACATGTTACTGAAAAGAAAAAAAAAGGGGTGTTGTAGTTTTGATGCTTGACAAAAGAAAAACTTAACGGTTTACCAAATGCTGTAATTGTCATTAATAAATCTTTTTGATAAACATATAATTGTCATGGTTATGAAAAACTGATTAATGTTTTGGTGTGCTTAAGTACATACCTAAGTAAATTTAACAAATTAAGAAATTGCACGTGTGCACAAAACCACATGGGTTACTTTCTGGTTTTCTCACTCTTGTTGTTCTGTTAAGGACGTGAGTCCTCGTAGTCTTGGAGAGTAGTCTTTAGATGACGAGGGATGACGGGACCAATCGGCTCCAAGAACTCTTCCAAGGAGCCGTCGGCCTCGAAATTGGTAAGAGTCATCGGCTTCAGGTGTTGGAGACAGTCACCGGCCTCTAGACTTGTTAGAGAGCCATCGGCTCCGAACAATAGCCTTGAGCCATCGGCCCCAAGACGTGACTTGAAGCCGTCGGCCTCGAGTGCTAGGCAATCAAGCCGTCGGCCCCAAGGCTTGGTCATGGGATGTCGGCCTCAAGCCTTGGTCGTGGGTTATCGGCTTCAAGCCTTTGCTGAGGGCTGTCGGCTCCAGGCATGGTGATGATGAAGCCGTCGGCTTCAAGGTTGTGTGATAGTCATCAAAGTCTTGAGGAGCCCTCGGCACCAAGGACCAGAAAGGAGCCCTCGGCACCAAAGACCCCTGAATGTTGGCGTGGTCGTCACGTTGAAGACGGGGGTCATCGCCAAGTTGAAGGTTTGTAGTCGTCGTAGTTAGTTGCTTCAGGGTGATGTCCAAGTCGGCCTGTCTGATGGCGACGTCCAGATCGGCATGTTCAGACAGTTGACGTCGTCCACAGACAGTCGTCGTCCTCAGACAGTTGACGTCGTCCACAGACAGTCGTCGTCCTCAGACAGTTGACGTCGTCTCCAGGCAGTCATCGTCCTCAGACAGTTGACGTCGTCTCCAGACAGTCGTCGTCCTCAGGACATAGTGAAGATCCTCTCGGCATCAAGGAATGGTCATGTGCCATCGGCCTCAAAGAATGGTCGTGTTCCATCGGCCTCAAGCTCACAAAGCCTATCGGCCTCAAGGGAATCCAAGGAGCCGTCGGCCTCAAGGGGCTCCCAAGGAGCCGTCGGCCTCAAGGGGCTCCCAAGGAGCCGTCGGCCTCAAGCGGCTCCCAAGGAGCCGTCGGCCTCAGGTCTTGGTAACAGGCCGTCGGCTCCAAGCCTAGGCAAAGAGCCTTCGGCTCCAAGCCTAGGCAAAGAGCCATCGGCACAAAGCTGGTGATGATACCATCGGTGTTAAGCCGAGTGATGGTCTTCGGTGTCAGGGTCGTCGGGAAGAACAGGTCCCCAACTCTTTGTGACTACAGACGTCCTCAAGACACCTGCAGACGTTAGGCCTCAGTCTTGTGAAGGGTGATAGGCTTCAGTTTCGTACTTAGTCGCTTTCCTGTAAGCTGAGTCATCGTTGACTTTTTGTCCGTTGACCGTTGACCGTTGACTTTCAACGGTGGGGGATTTTATACCCCAACAGTTAGCCCCCCAGCTCGTAGTGTTAGTAGTCTAAGGCTGCGAGCGATGATAGCGTTGAGATGACGAAGCTTGGAGTTCATCTGCCGAGGTTTCCCGTACCCGGAGTTTTCCGTGCTAGAGTTTCCTATGTCGAAAATGTTTTTGTTTCGCGACTGCGTAACTTACGTTGGTGAAGTTGAGAGAAGGAGGTAACCTTTCAATGTTGTAGCTGATGAAGGGGCTAGTATAACTGTTGACGAGGGGACGTCACTTGAACTAGAGCATAAGGTAGTTTGACGTTGACGGGTGTACAGCGACAGAAGCTGTGGTGTTAGTCGTGCCGTGTGCAAAGACCGTGGAGGGCTGAGATGGTGAAGACACCATGGTGATAAGTCTCGTCGAGACTGGTGTAACAGTAGCGTTTCGATAGCGTTGATGCCGATTGAACTAGGAAGATGGTGTCAAGCGCGAGAGTGTCTCAGAAGATCACAAGTGACGGATTTAGAGTGACGACTGACGTTGACGTGGCTTTGAAACCGTGACAGTTAAAGGAAGGGGCGAGGATGCCGCGATTGTGAAGACTAGTGACGCCGAGGTGATGGAGTTGACAGAGGTTGATGATGATGGCGTTGTTACCAGCGGCGGCGAAGCCGAGGTTTCAGTAGCTGTTATCGGGCCTAGCGCGGAGCTGTTGGCGACGGTTGTTGGTGCTGAGACCATCGTACCCGAGCTGGTGACTCTGAGTACTGAGGTTGAGGGAGTGACGAGTGTCGAGACCGAGTTAGAGGGTCAGACGGGCGCAGTGGCCGACATCGTTCAGGACGACGCATTTGAGAAGATGGATGATGAGCTCGTCCAGACTTGCGCTGGAGTCGTCGCAGATTTTAGATGTCGTTTTCTGGTTCATGACTTAGTAGCTTAGACTGCCGCCGCTTGTGGCAATACTCTAGCTTTTCGGTGCCTGGACGGCTTTATCCCCTTTTGGGATGTTATGGTAGACTTATGACTTTTGCATTTAATCCGATGGTTCGGATGTTTAGCATAAATGACCTAGGGTTTAATCCGGGATCCGGATGTTTAGCTTGAATGATAGCGTTTGATCCGAATCCCAAGAGGGGTTCGGATGTTTAGCTTGTATGATAGCGTTTGATCCGCGTCCGGATGTTTAACTATAATGTTTCAGAGGTTGGCCATTACGGCGTTTCTCTTTTTAAGCCTAAGGAGGCTGTAATAGACACTTTTAGCGGGTTTACAAGTCCGTTTTCCACTAACGTCTTGCTCCCATTAAGAGTGTATGCGCGCATGTTTCCCAAGAGGGTATCCCAAGAGGGATGTAAGAGCCCGAACTAAGTGGCCAGCTTAGTCGAGAGATTGTAATGTCAAGAGACAAGTAATGAGCGTCAAGAGACGATAAGTAATGAGCGTCAAGAGACGATAAGTGTTGTGAGCGTCAAGAGACGTTTAAGTTTTGAATGTCAAGAGACATGTAAAATCTGCGAAAATTCGCAAGTGAAAGCGTCAAAAGACTAGCGTGTTTAGCAAAGTTGCTGATGACGGCGTCAAGAGACGAGTGTTTTGGCGTCAAGAGACGAGCGTGTTTAGCATAGTTGCTGTTGAAGTCGTCTCGAGACGAGAGAAATTGTAAGTGACAGCGTCAAGAGACGAGCGTGTTTAGCAAAGTTGCTGTTGACGTCGTCTCGAGACAAGTGTTTTGGGAGTATACGAGTATACGTACCCTGTATTGCTCGCATCTACATTGCTCGCATCAACATTGATCGCATCTACATTGCTTGCATCAACATTGATCGTATCTACATTGCTCGCATCTACATTGCTCGCATCTCTATTGTCCGCGACTTCCCGGTCTTTTATATCTTTGATGTAAAGCTCTTCAAAATGTATTGACTTTCGCTCAAACA
>OVAF01000634.1:21658-35043 GCA_900406245.1 Odontarrhena argentea | reverse complement strand
TGATTGGATACCCAAAAGGCTTTAAGCTCACCTAAATGCTTTGCCAATCGAACCCTTTGTCTAAAATACTTTACCAATTGAGTTTTTAGCCTTTGATATGCTGTTCATGTCACTGTCTCTTTATAGATAAATATTTCCATATTTTCTAAAGTTGTATAAAATAATCAGATAACAATTACAATTATACATGAAAGCATATATGCGGAGAAGATATGATATATCTCAATATATTCTATTGTTCTCGTATGTAAAAGGAAAGACTATAAAGCTTAAAACCGTTATTAACTTATTACTATGAAATGGTTTAGGCTAGTGGACATAAAGATCATAACTTTGAAACCTTCTTCTTTTCATTCTCAAGGATACTTCTTCTTTTCATTCTGAGAGAGATTTTTTTTTCATGATATGTGTGAGACTAAAAGAAGAAAACAATAATATAAAATTAAAAATGATAATATTATTTTTAAAGCCTTTTGGCTTGCTCTCTCTCTTCCAGAGAAAGGGGAAAAAACAATTGCTGATATTTTCTGCTTCGCTCAGCTTTTGCTTTTCTCTCCGAATCTCTCCTCGTGCTCGTCGCTCTGGTGTTTCCCCCTCCGATCTTCGCGTCGAAACGAAGCTACCAATTCCTGGATTCGAAAAATCCCTCGTACGAAGAGGTATGCGTGAGAAAATTATGTGTTTCGCTGACTTTATTCGAATTCGTCACTTCACTGTTCGTGCTTTCGTACTTGAGAATGTCTTACCTCCGTTTGTATCAGTTTCTTAGTAGTATTAAGTGTTGTGTTGATGAAAATCCGATTAAATCCTCTAGTTGTTGTTGGATTGGAATCTGAGTTTAAGTCTGGATTCAGTAATTTGAGATGTTGACGTTCTTTTGATAGGTTTTTGGAGTGGAATCTGATGTTTTTTGTTTTTTGGTGAAGTTGTTGTTGGAGAGACAGATGTTTTGTTCTTAGAATTCAATTCGACGAATCGACGAGTTTTGAGAAGCTATGGAAGAGGAGAATGTTACTAGTTCTCCTTCCACGCCTGTACAAAGGCTAAGGAATCGAAGACGCTCTTACGAGGTTTGTTTTTTGTTGCTTGTTTAGTGGAAGTGTATGGTTATTATGATGAAGTTAGTTTTGATTGCGGTTTTTTTGTTTTTGTTAGGCTGTTCCGGATGGGGATAGAGCGAATGCGAGTCCTTTATTGGTTAATGATCGGAATAAGTACAAATCTTTCATGGTCCGGACTTACTCTACCTTGTGGATGATTGGTGGGTTTGTTTTCGTTGTCTACATGGGACATCTCTATATCACAGCATTGGTGGTTGTTATCCAAATATTCATGGCCAAAGAGCTGTTTAATTTGCTCAGGAAAGCACCCGAGGATAAATGTCTACCCGGGATTAAACAACTCAACTGGTAAAGTCAGCACCCTTTTACCGTCTGCTTATTTACATGTGATTGTGATTACCGTTGTCAAACTACTGTCTCACGCGGCATATAGTGTTTCTAAGTCGTCTTGCTGTTTGTTTCCCTGCAGGCATTTCTTTTTCACTGCCATGCTTTTCGTATATGGCCGGATCCTTAGTCAACGGTTAGCTAACACGATGACGGCAGACCAGTTCTTATATAGGCTAGTCAGCGGACTAATCAAATACCATATGGCTATCTGTTACTTCTTGTATATTATAGGTCAGTCTTGCTTCACCATTTTGTTGTATTTGTGGAATTTGATTTTCCATTATTGGTGAAAATGTTCTTCATACATGGCTTATGTGTTTACTTCTGATGCTTATGGAATCTGCTAATGTAACAATTGCAGGTTTCATGTGGTTCATTCTGACATTGAAAAAGAAGATGTACAAGTATCAGTTTGGCCAATATGCATGGACCCACATGATTTTGATAGTCGTGTTTACTCAATCCTCCTTCACTGTTGCCAACATATTCGAAGGAATCTTCTGGTACATTCTTAAAAACTTCAACATATCAAATCTGCTATTTTCATCTATCGATTTTGCTATAAAATTACTCCTCTTGTGTATTTATGCCAAAATAGGCTGAGACTATGCTTAAAACATCGCAATCATGTTGCTTCCTACTCTATTTTCTCCCCAACCTTTGTCTTTTCTGTGGTGTAATTTTCTTTTCTGGACGGTTTGAAATGTAGGTTTCTTCTTCCTGCATCGTTAATTATAATCAACGACATCTTCGCCTACATTTTTGGTTTCTTCTTCGGAAGAACCCCCTTAATTAAGCTATCTCCAAAGAAAACATGGGAAGGATTCATTGGAGCCTCTGTGACGACTATCATCTCTGCATTTGTTGTAAGTGTTCGCTACCTCTACCACCACTTGACATAAGTATGCTTACATCATTTTTCATTGTTTCTTCACCTACCCTCAGCCTGAAAGTGTTCTGTATGCTTAATTTTCCAGCTTGCAAATATTATGGGTCGTTACCAGTGGTTGACATGCCCACGACAGGTTAGTCATTGCACAAAAAGAAAGACACTGATATTGAACTTGGTCTTTGAGAGAAATTATAGTAAATCCGTGAATCATTTTACAGGACTTGTCTACCGGCTGGCTACAGTGTGATGCTGATCCATTGTTCAAACCTGAACAGTTTACTTTACCTGCTTGGATTCCGGAATGGGTAAGCTTTGGTATCATGTAACATCGCTTAGAGTCACTTATCTGTGGTTGTTTCTTTATGATGATCAAATTCACTGAAGTGATCTTTTCGCATATGTAGTGGCTATTTTTAGTCATGTGAAACTGAATGTAGGATTAGTTCCTCAGATAGTAACCGATTTTGTAACATGCTTTTGAAGAGGTTCAGATTCTGGCCATCGTTATGGAAGTAAGCAAATGATAACTAGCAAAAAAAAAAGAAATAGTTGTATAAAAAAACTGAGTGGTTGGTGTTTTCGTTGTAAGAAAATGTTGCATGCTTAACTTCTTAATTCACTTATGCAGTTTCCTTGGAAGGAAATGACGGTCCTCCCTGTTCAGTGGCATGCTTTATGCCTCGGGTTGTTTGCATCAATAATAGCACCTTTTGGAGGATTTTTCGCTAGCGGGTTTAAAAGAGCATTCAAAATCAAGGTCTGTAGTAAACACTACAAATTTGAGCTAACCTTCACTTTCATAATATCTGCTCGCTAACAAAACATGTACTTAATAAAAATTGTAATCACAGGACTTTGGTGATAGCATTCCAGGGCATGGTGGAATCACAGACAGAATGGACTGCCAGGTAACTTTTTGTGAAACTATTATCTCTTCTTTAGGATTCAAGTATGCAGATGTAGCAAGCTCTCAGGTCCATGATTAGGTCTTTAATAGCAGAACCGAGTTTGTTAAGAACCAGACAGAAGAGAAAATTGCTGAATGGTAACAATTTACTTTAGGTTTTCAACTGTGAAATTGTTGAGGACTAGCGGCTTGGTTTTAATTAGCACAAAGCCATTAGGCTTTTGTCGTAGTCCCTGAACTCTCCCAAAATCTTCCCACAAACAACCCAGTTGACCAAAAAGGCTACTTAACTCTTTCCCAACCTACTCCTATTTAGACTTCAAGTGTTTTAAAATAGTAGGGGGCATTGTCTTTGTGTTCGGCGTTCTCGTCAATGGAATTTGTTTTTAAACGCTTAGTATAGAAAATATACACACCAAATGTATAAACAAATGCAAAACCAAACAATCGCGGCTTTATACAATATGCTTTATGTGCTGATTGTAGTTCCTTATTCACAAGATTGTTTGAGGTTGAATTGAATTGATAAAACATTATTCTTATTCTTCAATTTTTACTCCCATCTTTAAGCTTATACATAACCCGGACCTCTCCTTTTTGACCTCTCTTTTTATTGTCTCAGATGGTTATGGCAGTATTTGCTTACATATATCTCCAATCATTTATCGTCTCCCAAAGCGTTTCGGTTGACAAAATCCTAGACCAGGTAAATTAACTTGCCAATATGCTAGACGTTGTATTGAAATCCGAAAAAATTGTTATGAATTGTGTGATGTATGTTTGATCGTAGATACTGACGAACCTTACCTTTGAGGAACAACAAGCTCTCTTCATGAAATTTGGGCGAATGCTTCAAGACAAAGCAAAAATGATCGGTTATTCATAGTTTTCCACTACAAACCTTTCTTCAGATTCAGATTCAGATTCTTCAGGACAAGTTCTATAAATCGGGGGATTTTATCTATCCCGTACTGCAGACAAATAATTTGATTCAAGAAGATAAGATTTATTGTCTCTGCCATTGTAAATCCTCTGGAAGTTAGAAAATTCTTCTCATTTGATACAATAGGTTTGAAGTTATACGTTGTATCTACCATCTTCTTCTACTTATGTAGTAGCTTTGGTGGTTCATTTGTATTTGTATATGGCTAAATTTAAATGATACCGTCCCGTGGTCCAGTTTGTTTTGTGTGCATAAAACGATGACGTATTGGTACGAATGTTGTTTATGGGCTTTGAAGTTGGGCCCAAAAAGTTATATCTAGTTTTCAAAAGCTAGCGGACTGACTTTCTCCAGCTTCGTACATCGTTTTTCTTTAATATATTTTTTGTTAACAAGTTTCTTGAGTCCACAAGTAAGGTTAAGACTTCAGATGCTAAAAAAATTTAAAGTTTAGGGTTATTACTGGATATACATACATATGTTGGAAATAAATAATTTATTTATTTAGTGTGATCCATTTCCGAATCATATATGTTTTACAAAAAGAAATGGTATCATTTCACTTGTTAAACAAATAAATCAGGTTCGTTGAACGTGGACACTTTCTTAAAAATACATTAAATCTGGACGTTCTTTAGGGTTTGAAGTGTGCTTCTAATTTTCGCGTCCGGAAGATAAACACAACAAGCAAGCAAGAGAACAAAATTACAAATCTTAACCGAAGTCTTTGCAAGTAGGAAAGGTAAGTACAAGACAAAATAACAAAAGAGAGTAAGTTACAGACAACCTTGTCACGTGACAATCACATGCTAACCGTGACTTACTTGGTGTATGCCACGTGTATTCACGCGCCGCCACATTAGACTAAACACGCCACTCTGAGTCCACGTCATCAGCTGATTAGCCAATAACTTGCATAACGTGGACGTTGGTTTAATCAAGAAAATCTAGTAATTATACTTTTCTTTTGTCGTATATGAATACATAAGCTTGTTAAGTGACAAGATACACTTTCAAAAAAAAAAAAAAAAAAANGAATAATTAAACGTTGGTCACAATTTTAAGAATTCATTAAAAAAAAAAATGTATAATGTTTGAATTTATTCACTAATTACCAGGAAGAAAACATTATTGAATACGAGCATATTTATCTAAATGAAAAGTGAATCTAGACGCTGTAATTTGATTATAAAAACTGATAATCCATCCACATTCACAAATCTCTTGTTAAAAAAACGTTACATTAACGGCGTTAATACAATTCTCACCTAATTGGATTACTTTTAATACGTGTCACCATAATTTCACCATTCTGTTGTCATCTTTTATCACTTTGTCGTTTAACTCCGTTGAAGTCTCTCTACATTGATTAGATCTCTCTCTACGTACGTACGGTATAAATAAACGTTACATATTCTCCGAATCATATAGTATTCTCAAAAAATATTTTATAAAAAAAGATCAAATGGTAGAGATTCAGAGAAGATTCAAGAGAACTGAGTCGGCTTTCAACGTAGCTGCGGCTCGTGCAAGTCCGCCGTGTGATAGCAGCCGTGGAAGCGACCGCTCGGGGGAGGAGACGGTGGATCTTTCGGTTTTGGTTGCATCTTTTATCGAAAGAGAGGGACAAATATTACCGGCAGAGACTAATCTTGAGGGAGAAATGGAATCTTCTTCGAATGACGACGATTTAGAAGATGTGAATGAGAGGTTAAGGAAGCTTCTAGAAGGTTTATACGGCGGTGAAGAGCGGATGAGAATAAGAGCTGCGACGGAAGTTGCTGGAAAGTTCGTCGGAGAAAGTTGTCCTAAGCGCCAATTGATGGCTTTTCTACGCAACAAGGGCTTTGATGCAGGTGAATATATCTAAATTCTAATAATACATTATATTTTAGTATTGACATGTTTATGTATTGAAACGAGGTTAACGGTGAAAATTTTACTGTTATGATAAATTTAAGGGTTTATGATTAAACTACGGAACAATCAAACAATAGCACAGGTGATCTTACCGGGCCACTCAGAATCGAGTCTCGCTGTCAGTATTATACATGATTTGGTTATTAGACCGACCAATATTTACATGGTCGGAAAAAAAAAAAGAAAAAAAAACTATGGAACCATTTTTACTCAATTAAATTTTACAGTTAACACTTGCATCTTTATGTGACCAAAAAAAAAAAACTTGCATATTTCATTTGGTACATCTTGTGGTACTTATAGAAGTTGTATTATTATATGATGTGTATGTATAACCATAGTGTTCACCGTATATGTAGGTCTTTGCAAGTCGCGATGGGAGAGATTTGGAAAGAACACAGCCGGAAAATATGAATACGTCGATGTGCGGCATGGCGGAGGACATAATCGTTACATAGTGGAGACAAATCTCGCAGGAGAGTTTGAGATAGCCCGACCAACGAAGAGGTACCTCTCAATACTAAACCAAGTGCCACGTGTCTTCGTGGGAACTCCCGAGGAGCTAAAACATCTCGTGAGGATCATGTGTCACGAGATGAGACGGTCCATGACTGAAGTGGGCATCCACGTGCCACCGTGGAGGAGAAATGGTTACATGCAAGCTAAGTGGTTCGGCTTCTATAAACGGACCACTAACGAGATGGCTAATAATACTAACGGTAGTGGTGAAACGATGTCGTTCAAGGGTTGCAAGGAAGAGTTTTGGAAAGTAAAAGATCTTAAGTTTATGGTTAGTCAGCTTACGGTCGCTTTCGACGCTTGAAGTGTCATCATAATATGATAATAATAAGATCCAACAAGCGTTTAATTTTGTGAGTTTTGAGCTGATGTATGTTGATTTCTAGTTTTTTTTTTTTTTTTGTAAAAAGTTATATATTTTTTTCTTTATAAATTATGAAGTACTAAAAGGTTAGGAAAATTAATATGTGTTTTGTTCAGTTGAGTGATTATTTATAGGTATGGCAGTTTGTGTGTCCTTGATCTATGGCAAAATCAAATATGGGGTTTTTAAGAAACTAGAGCATCTTCAACGGTTGGGGTTCTTAAAATTTTTTAATTATTAAATTTTATAATAAAATAATATAAGAACTCAATAAGAAATTTGGGGATTTTCTTCCTCCAATGGTGAGGTTCTTAATCGAGCATTCTCTCTCTCCAGTGCTCATAGCGCCAAACTCCATTATCGTTTCTTCAAGGCTCTTAATTTTCCTCTTCTTAAACCAACCAAACCGTATCTCCCAAATCCCCAAATCCATCAAACTCCCTCAAATCCCTAACAAAGCTCTATCATTCTCCTCAAACACCGCCAAATCCCTAGCTTTAATCGCCATCTCTCTACCATCGCTCGCCGAAGCGATGAAGAAGACGATGTACTTTGATTTCAACCTCACGCTTCCGACGAGATAATTAAAGAAAGAGAACCACTTTTACTTTGTTTGATTCATAAATAATTAGAAGGTGACACGTAGGGGTTCTTATTTGTGAAAGAGGCTCTTATTTAAGAGTCGGTTCTTGATAATAAGAACCCTTTAATATATTTTTCATTTAAATTTTAATATTTTTTAATATAAGAACCTCTGTAAGAGACTCCGTTGAAGAAGGAAATAATAAAATAAGAATAAGCTAAGAGGTCCCCCTCCAAAGAACAAGCTATAAAAATATGTAAAACAAAAAGGGCAAGAAGCAATTAAAGAAACATTTCAAATACAAAATGAAAAAGCCTATGTTCCTATTCAACTCTTCCTGATGATATTCGAACAGCTATTTCATGGTTGGTGTAGATAATGTGGAAAAATGGCGACAAAGGTACTCTTATACGGTTAATGACATTGTACTTATCAAGGCACGAGAAGATTCACAACAATGGTTATTAACTCAAAAGCCTAAGGTGGAGGTTATTGAAGCATGCTCTGCTTCAGAAAAATGTTGGATATCTTCTGAAGTTGCTCGACTTAAATGTAACACAGAATTTTCTAGGTCCAAGTCTAAATTCATGTCGGGAGCGTGATAGTTGTGATAAGGTTATGCTGCAGCGCGCAAAAGTTCCTACTCTCGGACACATTCTAGTTTTGATGTGAAATTTAAAAGTTAGGAATATGCATTAGAGGGCATGAAGAACTTGCACAAATCCAATGTCTCTTTTGCATTTATGTGGATGCTATTCATGATTCGCATAAACCTCCAGAGTGGTCTGCTTTTCGTGGCCATATTGCTCCTCTCTTGGCTTTCTCACAAGCACATGTTGCTTAGGATATTATTTTCGACCATTTTAACTGCAACAGGCCAGCTATGGAGTTCGCGAAAAGTGTTACTTATGATCTTCAGTTATCATCATATGTGGTTGATGGTGCTCCACTCTAGTTGCGTGATTCGCTTGCAAGAATCTAAGTTTTCACTATGGTGTGATGGCTTAACCTCTTGGCCTTTCTTGTTTCATATGTTTCCTCCTTTGTTGCTTTGCTTCTTGGTTCTTTTTGGTTTTGAGATTATGCTATATATTGTACAAATAGGAAAAAAGGAAATACATAAATTTGGTTCGAATAACAAAATAAAGGAAACAACAGATAAATGAACGTTAAAAGTTTAAGGGATCCTTTGTCCCCGTATTTGTTTATTTTGTGTACAGAGGTTTTAATGGCTAACCTCCGTCAGAGGGAAATGGAGCGGTCATTGACGGGTTTAAAGGTAGCTAGAGGCAGCCCATCTATTTCTCATCTTTTGTTTGCGGATGATAGCTTATTCTTTTGTAAAGCAAATGAGGCCGAGTGTTTAGGAATTTTGGAGTTGTTAGGTTCTCATGAACGGGGATCCGGTCAAATGATTAATTATGATAAGTCCTCAGTAATGTTTGGCCATAAAATTCCAGATGCGGTAAAGGTACACTTGAAAGGTGTGTTGGGTATCCATAAGGAAGGAGGAATGGGAACGCATCTTGGGATGCCGGAAAGTCTAGGTGGGTCTAAAAGTAAAATTTTTAATTTTGTTAATAAGAAACTCAATGGGAGGGTCAATGGTTGGTCGTCCAAATTATTGTCCAAAGGAGGAAATGAGATTATGATAAACTCAGTGGCATTTGCCTTACCAAATCATGTTATGTCATGCTTTAAACTTCCCCAGTCGTTAACTTCTAAGTTAACCAGCGCAATTTCAAATTTCTGGTGGAGTTCCAATGGAACTAATCGTGGTATTCATTGGAGTGCATGGAGAAATTTTTGTCTACAGAAAACTAAGGGCGGACTTGGGTTCCGTTGCTTAGGAAACTTTAACACTGCCTCATTGGCAAAGCAACTCTGGCGGATCTGCCAATTTCCAAATTTATTGGTAACACGAGTGCTGAAAGGTCGTTATTTTCGCAATGCACATCCTTTGTTTGCAAATAAGGCTTACTCTCCTTCTTTTGGGTGGTCCAGTCTTATTTCAGCACGGGATTTATTACTCAAAGGTAGTCGGATGAATGTGGGAGATGGAAGATCTATTTCGGTATGGGAGGATCCATGGATTCCAGGGGAACACCCTCGTCCAGCTAGGGGTGTAGGGAAGGAGTTTTATCCGGCTTTAACAGTTAACCAATTATTCACTCATGACAAAAGGGACTGGAACATCCCGCTTTTACATCAGTTGATGGATCCAAATGATGTTCAGTTGGTACGTAGTATAAGGGTCCGACCACAACTGCGTCCGGATAATCTTATATGGCATTTTACAAAGTCTGGTAAGTACACGGTCAAGTCGGGATACTGGTTAGCTCAAAAAGAGAGTCAACATAATGAGGATCAATATATTAGGGAACCAAGTTTCACAGCTCTAAAGGCACAAGCATGGAAGACACAATGTCCAACCAAAATTCGTCACTTTATTTGGCAGCTGGTGTCTGGATCTTTGGCAGTTATGACCTGATTAAGAGATAGGGGGATGGTTGTGGATACTATATGTAAACGATGTGGTCTTGAGGAAGAGACTATAAATCATGCACTCTTTGAATGCCCCTCTGCCACACAGTTATGGACTTTAGTTCAGCTTCCTTCGGGAGATAATAGATTCCCTGGTGCTTCGGTCTATTCCAATATAGATCATTTGTTTTGGCGTCTTCCCTCTAATGGAAATGTTAATAATGCGGAACCAGGTCTTCAAGATATTTATCCATGGCTTTTATGGTTCCTTTGGAAATCTAGGAATAAGAAAGTGTTTCATGGGGTCGAATTTGAACCTAATGAAATCCTAAAACTGGCAAGGGGCGAGTATGATGATTGGCGGGTAGCCCAGGTTTCCGAGGGATTAGATAATATGGAAACTCCAAATTCGGCAGCTCCTCTAACAGGATATTACTGTCAGATAGATGGTTCTTGGTCAAGTTCAGAACCAACTTCGGGTCTGGCCTGGATTTGCTACTCAGGTACTTCCCTAGTTCTTCTAGGAGGGTGTGGTATTACACGATGTATTTCTTCTTTGCATTCGGAGTTTGAGGCCTTGCTCTGGGCAATGAAAGTCATTTTGGAAGAACATGAGATTCCATGATTCTGTTTCCAAACTGATTGTATGAAACTGGTGAAAATCATCCAAGATCCGGAAGGATGGCCGGCATTCGACACTATGTTAGAAGAGTTCGGTCAACTACAAGGAACATCTCCATCCTTCTCGCTGCTCCACATTCGACGAGAGATAAATCTGAAGGCTGATTGTTTGGCGTGCTCGGCTCGCACTAGATCCCGTGAATTCTCCTATGTAAACAATATTCCGCCTAGTTGGGCAACTAATTTAGGCGGAAATAGATGATTATGNTAACCAAACCAAAACAAAAAAAATATAGATCTAAGGACAGAGATTTTGTCACATAGGGGTGATTTGGTTATTGAATGAAATAATTTTTTTTTGTATGTTATTTTTTGCCAATTTCACAAAGTTCAATGTGGCAATAAGAAAAAATGGAAATACGAGAGAAAAAAAAGGAAAGATAGCATCTTTATGCGTATGTACTAATTTTGTGAACGTTATAACAAATCCTATATAGCGAATAAATAAGGAAAAATTGTATGGAAAGATTTTTTTGGACCATTTCTTCTACAACTAGGTCTTTTTTGTAAATTTATTTACAACTAGGTTTTTTGAAAAATTTAATACTAAAATATTCTTATCTGAGTGGTATTCTATGTCTACGAAGATTATGTATTATTCCATTTATATTCAGAAAAATGATGGAACCCTCTAAACAATTCAGAGGGTTTAATTCAAAATTGTAAATAACATATAATATATAATAATAAACAATCAAATTCCTTTTAAAAACATAGTTATTTAAATTTATAAATATATATATTACATTTTATAAAACACAAATATATCACAAGCAATAAGATTAACAAATATATCGGCCGGTCCTACGGAGGGCACCGGTCGATGCCAGTAGCATCGGCCGATGATACAGAGGGCACCGGTCGGTGCTTTGGTTTTTTTTTTTTTTTAAACCAGAAAAGTTGCCAAAGAAAGCCAAAAATAGTAAGTTTAACTTGAATTAGGCATGGAAGTGGTTTAACTAGAAGTTGTGGTGTACCGTCGATAAAAAAGACATATATGTTACTGAACCAAGCCAATAAAATTTATGGAAAAAAAAACACTTTTGAAAAGAGAGACCCATGAGAGGTGTCACATGAGATGCAAAGTTCAAAAAACAAGTAAAAAATACATTCATGTTCTTCTTCAAATACAAAACACAAAATATAAAGCAATAACAAAATCTAAAGCAATAACAAAATCTAACACATAAGAGATACCTGCATTGCCGATCAATCCACAAGGTAGAAAATTAAATTCCACATCAAAAGCAGTGTGTGGTATGTTGTAGTCCTCGAAAACCATTGTTTTCAACCCTTGAAGAGTAGAAGAGGATTGCAAAGTTATTAACCTACCACATTTCTCTTTATCAGCAATAAGCCTCATCTCGTTCGTGATGGACAGTCTCCAAACATCACATATCGCATAGAGCTGCATCAAACTCATCTACAAAAATCCACGATTCATTTGTTAGAGATTATCGATTTTTTTTTGTTTAAAATCTAATTTCCGAAGAATGTGTGTTCTAAAATGCGCATAATGACGTCACCTAATCTGCATTTCAAATTGTTGGCGCCAAAGAAGATGCATTCTAAATGTCGTAGAACATTTAAATTTGGCAGAAGATGTATTCTAAATGACTAAATTTGGTAGAAGACGTATTCTTAATTCAGGAGAAGACGTTTCCTAAACATATTAGAACATAAAAATACAAAGCATTACAGAAGACTTCTAAATATCATTAAAAAAACTTAGAATACATATTATAATTCTTCATAATGGATAAATTTTCAGATTAGGAGTTCTAAACTATGCAGATTAGGAATCTACGAAGATTACGCGTTCTAAAGCATATTACAAATGTCTCTTCTTCTTCCTAATAAACCTAATATTAAAAACTTAAAACTCAAAGATGGTATGACTATATTAGTTGTTTTGATTACAGAGAACTCTATATAATTGTGCAGATGAAGCAAATTCTACATGATAAACAAAATAAGAGATAAATAGTTTATACATCAAAGAGGAAAATCATACTAATAAGATTGAAAACATACCTAACAAGTTCTAACATATAAATTGAGGGCGAGAGAAAAGAAGAGAAAGCCGAAGAGAAAACTACACAATCTCTTTCACGTAAAAGAGGATAACCGTTTTAAAAAAATATATAGTATGCTAAGATTTTAGCAAATATTCCCTAAGATTTGAGGGAATATTCAGCTAAGGGTATATTTGTTCATTTATATAAAAAGTAAAAAAAACCTAGTTGTACAAGAAATGGTCCAAAAGATCATTTCCATACAATTTTCCCAATAAACTATTTACTCATCTAAGATAGTTCATGCAATTACTAATACTTCCGTATATAAATAACCTAAGATCTAAATTCTAGGTGGCCAAAAAAAAACAATACAAGAAAGAGGTTTCCTCGACACATAAATCACATGAGAAATTCCTCGAAGAAAGCAAGAGCATAACAACACAAACTACGATAAGCCTAAAGACAATTGGCCGATATATAAAGACAAATCTTTGGACTCATGATTATAACATGGTTAAAACATTAAATATTTTTTTCATTGTTAGAGATCATACAAACAAAATAATTTAGGCAATTTAATGAAAAAACCCAGCAAAACAAAATAGATCCATTTAAACCCCCCC